>CATKHJ010252281.1:0-15564 GCA_949750685.1 Vernicia montana
ATATATATATATAATTTATTATAATAAAAAGTTAGTTAAATCAAAAAACCAAACCCAACCCAACCATATAATATATTATATTATATATAATAATTTTAATATATATATAATATATTATTAATAAATATATACATAATATGTGTATATATATATATATATATATATATATATAATAATAAAAAAAAAAGAAAAAAAAAAGTGAAACCGATAAATCGAACCAAACTAAACTTTTTCTGTTCGGTTCAGTTTAATTTTTACAATAAATTCGGTTCGATTCGATTTTAGAAAAATATAATTTTGATTATTTCGGTTCGGTTCGATTTTAAACCGAACCGACCAAATGCTCACCCCCTAATAAGGTGGCCCATTAATCATAATAAAGGTACATGTATACAATTTGCTAGCAATTTTTTTAAAATACAACAAATAATTATGAAGATGAAAAATCATAAATATTCTAGCTTGACAATAATTTTAGGCATCTTGAGATACTGATACCACATAATGAACTAAAATTTCCATTACCAAATAAAATAAGTTGTAGGATATATATTTTATAAAAGGCTTAAAACTTTAGGCAATAGCAACGTGATTGACATACCATTTGATTCAATTCAATTCAATTTTAAAAAATTTTATAAAATTTATTTATAATTTCAAATTTTTGTGTTTAGTTCGCAAAAAGACGTTCATTTCAATCCGTAGAATTTAATTCTATGTAATTGAATATAACTAACTTAAATCCTATCTAATTTGATAGGATTTCTCAAAGAATTCCACAAAATTTATTATTGACAAAATTGCCCTTTCTTTTTTGTTCTCCCTTAAGGATATTTTTGAAACAATAAACAAATGAATTTTAAAATTGTACCAAATATAATTATATGAAATTCAATTAAATTTCATATTTATAATTTTTGCTTACTAATTGAATTCCATATTTATAATTTTTGTTTACTAAACATGATAATTTATATGTAAATGAATTCTACAGGAATTCATTTATAAATGAATTCCACAATCTTTGTTCATTTGAACCAAATCTAGATTAAGATCAATAATAAGAATAAAATGAGAAGCCCAATTTCTTTAAACATAATTAAACACCACCTTTCCACGAGTCACAGCTCCAGGTTCTCCCTGGATCACCATATACTTCGTGTCACCAAGGTGCAACTCAACTGGAGCAAGAGATCCAGGTTCATCAAAATCTTTCATCATGGCAATAATCTCTTCTGGCTTAAACTGCAAAATCAAATAATTTAGATCACTAAAATGACAAATCAAACACACATTTTGTTTAGTAAAATTGAATAATTCACAAATCTAAAATGCTATATACAACCAGATCCAATCATTATCCAGACAAGATCCAATCATTATCTAGACAAATTAATATACAATTAACTAATAATCCAAACAAACAGATAAAGACAAAATAGAGATTGACAAGAGACCTGAGGGAAGCTAGACTACCATCATGGCTGATGATGGCAGCGGCGGTGAGATGGTTGCCGTCGATCTCGCACATGAGATGCTCATCAACGTATGTTTGCCACGACATTTTCGATCAACAAATCTTTACCGTTGATTCTCTTTACTTTTTTTTTTTTTCAAAAAACTATTTTCTTTTGATGAGCTTTCGCTTTTCTTTTACGTTCGCTCTGCTTTGAAATCTTGGAGAGGCATATAATTATATATAGTGATTTTCAAAGCTTAGAGAGTGTGTATACGTGTCAAGTGGGTCCCTTACAGCTATGATTGATAGGTGTGGTTTCTGATTTGTGATCTTACTCTCAGATAAATTTTTAGGTGAATTACGTCAAATTATGAACTATCAATAATGATCTAACACGTAAACGTATTAATTATAATACACACTCAATAATTCAAGTAGTTAAATTAACCGAATGTTTTTAACATGATTGAATGAGTGCCGTTTACGTTCTTCCTTGCTTTTAACGGTCTAATTTTTCTATAAGATCACTCACACTGAAAATATAAATACTTAGTAGTCTTACTGTAATCGAGCTAAGCCGAATTTTAACTTATTTAAGTTCAGCTTGATTTTTTTTTTTCCGAGCTCGAAGTGAAATCGAGTTGAAAATCATATTCAAACTCGACTCGTTTAAGTTCGAGACTCGGCTCGTTAATAAATTATAATTAAGTTAAACTCGATTTCAAATTCGACTTGTTTTGAAATTCATTTATAATTTATTAAAATATTTAATTTCTTAAATATTTATTTATAATAAAATAATTATAACAAAAATATTTAAAATTAACATAAAAATAAAAATATTCAATTAGTGAAAAAAAATTCAATTATAAAATTAAACATATGTATTACCAATTTCTTCATATGACGCAGAAAACTTATTCTACTCAAGAAATTGATTATACTTTCAAATTTATAAGTTTTGAAGGATCAAAATGTTTCTATTTCAAATTTAATCATGCTAAAATATATATATATATTTTTTTCCAGGGGACAAAAATACAAGCAGCCATGTTTAATCATACGGTTGATAAATTTAAGAATGTTTTTGACAAGGATAAAACTTGTGATATCTCTAGTGGTGTGGTTAAAGAATCCAAGTAACACTATGGGGAGATCTAGGAGAAAATGAAGGAGGACATATTAATGAGAATATTGAGAACCATCAGATTGTAGCTCAGTCAAATTGCAAAGCTTCATTTTATGATGGTAACTTTTATAGTATAGATATATAAACTATCTAAATTTATTATTATAATTACAATTTCTTGAATAATGATAGTCAATTTATTTTTTTGGAATAAATTAGGTAATCTTTAAATTTCCACAAATTTTGCCATTACTATTGAAATCAATCCAATTGTACCAGAAGCCAATGGGTTAAAAAATTAATAAGTGAAATATTTAGTAATGTAATATTTCTTTTAAATGGTATTTATATTAAACTTTTTTTCATTTTCTGCCAAATTGAATTAATGTATTATTTTTTAGTATTGATGATTTCATGGCATTTATGTATTTAGTATATGTTCTTTTTATATTTAATATACTAATATTTCTTGCCTTATTATTTGTAGGGACAAAAAGAAAAAAAACATGTTTTATAGAAAATTAATTTTGTGTCAAGGAAAACAATATCACTTTCTTGTGAAGTTGAACTAAAGAAACAAAAATTGATTAACTGAGAAGGCAAATTATTGCAGAAGACGTGGAAGAGGTTAAATCAGAAAATAAAGAAATAGTTATTGATTCCGACGAATATGTACGACAAGATTTGAAGTTAAAGAAAATAAAGATTGAGAATGAGTGAATTGCTTGAATAAATATGAAGGTTGAAGAGAGAAAATTACTATTTGATTATTTTATATTAGTTTTACTAAGAATTTTTAGTGATTATCTTTAGTAAGTTTAAGATTATATCAAATTTAAGATTACTTTATTGTTTGATATTATTATTCATAAATAATATGTATTTGATTTAATTTTCTTAATAATTAGGTTTCAGTGTTATGGTTTATTTATACTTTCTCTTGAATGAGATCAAATTAAAAAGTTTAAATAATAATAATGAGTATGGTCATCTAAGAATATGAACTAAGAACATTAGTCAATCGCTTCTTTTCCACTAGGTTTCGACAGACTAATAGCCTATAATAGGGGGTCAGAGGAGAGAAAGGAGAGCAGACAACAACTTTGTCATTCCAGCTTAATGAAAAAAATACAAAAGAACATGTTTAATTCTGTATTTGTTTTCCTGATTGTTAACTTTTTGAAGCCTCAATCATCATGAAAAGTGCTTGGCGTGCTGCAATGTACTCCTGAAATTAGATTGAATGAAGGACCAATTGAAAAAAAAAAAATTTTTGTTGCATTTGTTCTCTTCCAATTTAGTTGAAGTTTATTATTGTTTCAAAGGCATTCTAACTTAAAGAGTATTGAGCAGATATATTAAATCATCCATAAAATTATCTAAATTCATATACTATGAAATAGATCATAGTGAACTTTATTATAAAGGTAAATCCATAAGCTACAACTAGGTAGAAATGTAAGGATACTGACTGTCTTATTACAAGAGAAAAGTAGAGATACAAAAAAAAAAAAAAAAAAAAAAAAAAAAAAAAGGAGCTAACAAGAAAGTATTTAGTCAATAACAAGTGCAAATATGTTTCACATTTTTACTTATCGAAGACAACCCATGTGGCATGAAGGCTATCCTTAAAACTGTAAAAAAAAAATACATCTACGCTATACTTTATAAAGTTTTTTTTAGTATTTTAAAATTAAAATTTGGATTATATTTTGCTAATCCATATGTGTAACAGATTAAGAGTAAATAGTTATTTGAATAAGGAAAAATACAAAAGGATAAAAATGAATTAAATCACATGTTTAATAATAGTTCTAATCATGTGCATCGCACGTGGAAAAAAAAAAATTAGTTTCTAATAAAATAACTATAACAACAATACTTAAAATTAACATAAAAGTAAATGCATCCAATTAGTGAAAAAAAAAATTCAATTATAAAATTGAGCATATGTATTATAAAGATATTAATTAATAAAAAAGATATTTTTAAAGATTAGAATATTATATTATATAATAAGAAAATATTAGACTATGTTAATCAAGAGTATATATATTTTAATCAAATTGAATTATTAAAAAATTTATAGGAATATTAAAATATATTTTTTGGAGTGCCAAAATTATTAAGTTAATAATAATAATAATAATAATTAAGTTGTTCACGAGTTTATTAATCGAGTTGTTCACAAACTTATAATCGAATTGTTCACGAGCCTAATCTAGCCGATCTTAATTTTGCTCAAATTCGATTTATTTATTTATCAAGCGTTAAAGTAAAACTCAAACTTGACTCGTTTATAAAACGAACCGAACGCGAATGAGTTTTTATCAAACCGAACACCAAACCGCTCACGAACAGTTTGACTCACTTACATCCCTAAGGACAATCTTTTGCCAGGTCATCATTTTCCACGTCGCATTCTCTTATCTAAACACTAACCCTATTTAAAGAAGTTTTTGTAAGAAATAATTGATTAAAAATAAAATGAGTCAAAAATTGATGGCAATTAGGTCAACCACCAATTTGGACTAAAATTTGGTTGATGAATGCCTATAAAAGGCATTGAGAAGAGCATTGAAAAGTAAGGAGGAGTAATGTAACATAAGGGGACATTGTGAAATGGAAAATCTTTCAATGTGAGAATATTTTGAGAGAAAATATTATTGTGTTAATTTATACAATATCAACTTGGGTTTGCAAGTTTGAGTATAAATCAGGTGTATTGAGTATGTGAAAAACACTTAAGAGAAACACCAATATTTTCTCTAAAGGTCTAGAGAGTGAAAGAAATAATTCTTCAGATTTCTGTGAGTGAAGATAATATAAATTTGGGTTGGGTTAATCTGAGGATATTTATAGATTCCTTGTGTTGTAATTTATATCACATATAGTGGAAGATTGTTTTCTGTTGGTGGATGTAGGCATTGAAAAGTTGAATCACGTTAGTTTCTGTGTTCAGTTATTTTTTCCTGTGGTGTGTTTGTTGAATTTTACCAGGTTTAATTCCCAACAAGTGGTATAAGAGCTTTTGATTCAAAAGCTTATGGTAAAAATATTTATACTGTGAATAGTACTCAGATGTACTGTGTCAATTCAAATCATGTAGCAAAAACAGATGTTGTAGCAGTGAGGCTTAAATTCAACAAATATAATAAATAGTTCATCCTCAATTTTCATAGTACAAAAATTTGATGGAATGAGCAGTTTCACTCTTTAACAAAGAAGGGTGAAGGATTTCTTAATTCAACAAGGTTTGGCAAAAGTCTTGTTGGGAAAAGAAAAAGGAATGACAAGAAGAATGACTGAAGAAGATGTGTATCCTCATGGCATGATGCTACCTTATTAAAATGTCATGGAAGAGGATATGTTATTGGTAACTGTTAACAAATTTGCACATCATTGGTTGACAGTTTATGGTGTGTGGTGGAATTGATGTCGATGGTTAATGAACTTCCGAAAAAGTCAACATAGAAGTTAGCACCATATTTTATTAGTATGATATTTTCGACATGAGCCAGTGAAATTCTTAAAATTGGTGAATTAATTCTAAGTGGGTAAACTCGTTATGGTGGAGTATGGTAATTTTCGAAAAATTATGGTTGTCGATAGCAGACAATTTTTGTGTTAGAATATTTTTATTTTTAATCATGGTGGAGATTGTTAGGAATAATTGATTAAAAATAAAATAAGTAAAAAATTGGTAGCAATTAAGCCAACTAATTTTTGACTAAATTGGTTGATCGCTAACTAAATTGGTTGATAGCAATTAAGCCAACCACCAATTTGGACCAAAATTTGGTTGATAAATACCTATAAAAGGCATTGAGAATAGCATTGAAAAGTAAGGAGGAGCAATGTAACAGAAGGGGACATTGTGAAATGAAAAATCCTTCAAGGTAAAAATATTTTGAGAGAAAATATTATTGTGTTAATTTATACAATATCAACTTGGGTTTGCAAGTTTAAGTATAAATCGGGTGTATTGAGTATGAAAAAAACACTTAAGGAAAATATTAGTATTTTCTCTAGAGGTCTAGAGAGTGAAAAAAATAATTTTTCGAGTTTATGTGAGTGAGGATAATATAAATTTGGATTGGGTTAATTCAAGGATATTTATAAATTCCTTATGTTGTAATTTATATTACATATAGTAGAAGATTATTTACTGTTGGTGGATGTAGGCGTTGAAAAGCCGAACCACGTTAATCTCTGTATTTAGTTATTTTTTTCTGTGGTGTGTGTGAATTTTACCGGGTTTAATTCCCAACAATTTTTAGCACGTGAGATTATAACTAATTAATGGAAAATATAATAAAAAAATTATTTTAAAAAATATACCATAAGCTATCTAATAATATGTAATTTTTCTTTTTTAATTTACTATATTAGAGATGATGGTTCATATCAATATTTTTAATTACTAAAATAAAATTTGTTTTGGAGATTTGTTAGCTAATGAATGTGTTAATCATACAAGACTAAATGAAATTCTTTGGGTGGAATCATTAGGTTGGATTTCAAATCTTCAATGCTTTATGTGTTTTGATGCCATTCTTTTCACTTGTGTGATGACACTATAATGGGATTTTGTCTTGTCATTAGAGTTACCACTTTCATTGCAATGGAAATCTATACATTTTGCAATGAAAGTAGGTTCTAAAATAGTAGTATAATCTTCACTTTAATGACTTCATAATTAGTCAAAATATCATTTATGTGCATAACAAAACTTGATTAGTTCTCTATATTAATCGGTAAATAATTAATCTAATAATTCAAGGTAAAGTTATCTAAAAATAAGATCTAGGATTCGAATATCGATAGTAATAATCTTATTTTCAAACGTCAAAAAAAAAATCAGAAAAGGAATGACTAAAATTATGCTTCGAACTTCTTACTATTCTTGGAAAATTTAAGGCTTGAAAATCTATATTAACTTAAAATTTATTTAATTTTTCATTAAGAAAGTTCAAAGTTATCAATGTTGCTACAGTAAAATTTTCTTGAATAAGGAAGATGCAATAGTGAAGCAAACGAAGGGAATAATTAGAAAAGAAAAAAAAAAAGAAAACGTGTGGATCATCCTTGGCTGGAGATGAAAGATAAAGAGGACAGAAGGTGTAAAATGAATATTCTTCGGAAGAGGAGAAAGGGCAAGGAAGGGCTACAAAATTAAAAGAATCTAAACAAAGCTTTCTTGATGAAATAACACATACTTTGCCCTAAAAAGTTTATACCAACATAGTGTCATTCCTTAATGATGTCTCATTTATTTCATCATCTTCACAGTAACAAATATTAATCCTAGTTCCATGGACTTTCCTTATTCTCTACACAAAACCAAGGCAAAAGCAGTTGCTATAAATACAATAGAGCTTGCTCACCATTTGGAACACAACATAGAGCACTTAAGCTTCCTTCTCAGTTAGGTTTCTGTAAACACCAAACCTAGGGAAAAATCAAGAATTCAATCAATCATGGGTGGCAAGAACAGACAAAATAAGTCATCTATTAGTTCTTTCCCTGTCTTCAAGTTATTCAAGCCTCGGAAACCTCTGAGAGATGACAATGGTTCGAGCCATAGTAGGAGTGCACAAGAAGTGCGGCTTAGTGATGAATATGAAGGTCCATGGACTGCTGACCCTCGCATCAATTATAAAACTTCAGCTTTTATTGCTCGTATCCAAGCAATTCACATCCTAGAATCTTGATGCAGAATTCTTTAGGCTGAAAAGGCTTTTCATATGTTTGTAGATTATGTGTCATTCATATTTTTGTTTAAATTTGTAGGAAGTGGTATGCAGAGTAAAGTAATATAGAGATTTAATGAATTGCCTATTCTCTTATATAGGTTTTTTTTTTTTTTCTCTCTCTCTCTCTTTCTCTCTCTCTCTCTCATTGATAATGATTATTACTTTTGCACAACTGCAATGCTCTCAATTTTAACATCACTCTGAAGCTGTCATTTCAAGATGCTAGAGTAGAGTACCAATTCTACATTTGCTACAGCATGAATCTATATGCTACTGCATTGCAGTATTTTCTATGAAAGAAAAAGAGAGAATTTTCATATAAAAAAAGGCCCTCATAGTTTTACCACCATGAGTAATACCAGGTTGAGATATGATAACCAACATTCTGAATACTTCCATATTCACAGAACTTGCACCATATGATGTTATACGAAGACCAGGGAAACATTCTTTGCAAGGCACCTAATATTCAGGTTCGTCTGCAAAATTAGATAACTTTCAGCATCTTCTGGAGAGAAACAAAAGTTCACTTAATCCAAAACATGTCATCAACAGAAGCAGGTGAAACTGTAATTCAAGTTTGATAAATTACTACATATAATAGCAAGTTAAGGGGCTGATCAATTGAAGGTGCATACCTTCACCCTTATCCATGTTAAAATCATCTTCATCATCATCAAACTCTATATTCTGCAAGATTAAAAAAATTGTTTAAACCCTTGCCTAAAAGTAAATAGGTTACAAAATCAACTTCTCAAGCACAAAACTTGTAAGAACACATAATGGTTTACTATGTCATATATAAATGGGAAAAAATAAATACCCCTCCAATTAACATCGAGAAAGTTTATTGTTCAAGGACAGAATATAATTCTATCAGAACAAACTTGCTCAGCAATTTCACATTAAGTGACAAAAGAATCAAGTAATAATCCATGCAGAAAGTTGAAATAATATGTTCACAATTATGTAGCAAATATGCTGTTAAGTTGAAAATATGCTGCTATGTTAATGTCTCTCCGTCATTGTCCCTACCAGAGACTGAGAGTCTACTTTTTCACCCAAAATTTTTCACAATGCTTATTGGTATAGGAACTCCTGCTGGCAGCTTATACCCAAGGATGTTATAGATATGATTTCTTGGTCTAAATAGTGGGACCTGCAAGAATTTTGAAATTCCCAACCAATAGAATAAACTTCCATTAAAACAAGGAAATAATGAGTTTACAGTTAAAGACACTAGGTGTTGTCTCAACTACCCATAGAAGTTGATGAGCGATCTCATCCTCCAAGTTCTGCTTTTGTTTTTGGAAAAAGATGCCACTGCAAAGGAGATTTTTATTATGTGCCTCAGGAAGTAGTAGTGTCTGCCTTAGTAATTTAAATGGTGTTATCCTCAAAAGTTTGCTAATAACGGATATCATGCTACTAACTCTTGAAGAGTATTGTCAATGCAATCTATATGCCACCATGGATGAATCACCTTCCACGAGAAGTTTCCTCTACTGGTTTCACTGTTCTTGGGTCACTATTTGACACTTCCAGTGGTCATTATTGGTGATAACAAAACACTTTGTCCCATATGGCATAAAAAGGACAAGCTATCTCATCATGGGAAGTGCTGAGATATTATGAGTAATAATCCTGAATAAATGAAGCATCTTGGGAGGGTGGCCAGTGGAGTTGGAGCAAAATAATAATAGCATCCTAAGGTTTCTGAATGAACCTGATTATAGTCATCATCACTGAAATCTTCCTCAGATTCTTCCGATACTTGATCTTCATCATCTTCCTCATCTTCACCTTCTTTCTTTTCCTTCTCGCCTTTCTCCTCTCGTCCCTGGAGACAACAGATAACCACAAAAAGAATCTGTTGGAACAAAGCTCACTAGGAAGACATAATAAGAGATTCAACATTTTTGAAGTCCAAAACCAAAAAAAGAGAACCAACAATAGGGTTCATTACTTGCTACAATAATTCTTTGACCTAATAATGTAGGTTAAAGATTTGTAGGTCTACAAATATTTTACCTGATACTTCTGTTCAAGCTTCTCAAAAAGGTCGAACTTTTGCATGTCTTGATGCATAATCCAAATCAATTTAATCAAATATTGAAAAACACCATGTCGCAAAAAAGTTGAAGACAAAGCATGGGTATTTTATAGAGCACATCACCTGTGTTCATTGAGGAGAGAGCAAATCTTTCAAATTATGTAAAGCACATGCAAACAAATGGAATATAAAATAAGATAGAAATTTATATCTGTATATGTTTGATCAACATCAACCACATACAGCCACTCGTTATGTCATTTATTATGATGCATGCATGGATAAAATAAAATCCAAAAGGACAGTGTCAAGATAACCTAACCAAAGCTCATGAACGAATTAAACTGTATGTGACACCTATATCTAAAACCATCAAATTTTTACAAAATTCAATGCTTTTCCACTCTTCTGCTCATACAATTTTGGTGCATCCAAACATGATTCACTGCTGATTGGGGTGAATGCATGGCAATATAAGATGGAAAAAAAAAAAATCACGCCACATTACTTTCAATCTCCCACCTCAAATAAGTTTTCATAAATATACAAGTCAATGTTAGCCAATGGAGTCTATTTCTATTCCACCACCGGTCACGATAAAGTTTATGTGATTTCTTTATCAGGATTTGAACCTCTAGCCTTTTGCTCTATGAGGCAAGCAATCAACTACTAGGCTACAGCCCCAGTGGGACATTTTGTGAGACTATGACAGAGAGAGAGAACTCCGAGGGTTATCAACATATAGGTGTAACAAATAAGAAATGAGCCTAGAATGAAATGGGAAAATTCAATCTCTACATTTTAAAAAATTGGTATATATATATATGCTTTGGCCATAAGATAGATTCAGACCTTGATTTTTAATAGGATAGATTCAGACCTTGATTTTTAATAGGAGCAACCAGAATAACAACATCCAGAAACAACTCAAACTAGAGAAAGTAATAACAGGGCATGCCATCATATCATACCTGCATCTGGGTTCCATCGAACTTTTTTTCAAGTTTGCTGCTCTTTCTTCATACCTGAATGATTATTGCATCATCAGAACAGACTTCAAGGTCACCACTAAAAACACCATATTTTTTGGGGAATAAAGAATGCAAAAGTCAAAGATATACTAAGCAAACCTTCAATAAGTTCTCTAGGAAAATTTGTAGAACTAAGCAGTAGAAAATAGCGAAGCGCATCGCATTTTGATGTGCTCTTTGATTTCCCCCAGTCAGAAAATCTTTCTACATCCATGCTTTCACTGTCTGATTTCATCAGAAGGGAAAAGCAAATTTGGAAAAAATTAAATTAAACATCATAGATGAGGCAACTTATTGTCTTGAAACAGTAATAGAAATAAAACCACACCAAGAAAAGTTTATAAAAATATAAACACCGATGGCAATTCATTCTTACGTAAGTAATGCAAGAGGCAGCATAAAAAACTATGTTGCAAAGTTAAGATTTAAATTTAAGGCATGGAAGTTAATATTGCTAATAAGGATTTCGTTAGGTTCTTTACAAACACATAGCCCTGGGCCAAACTGGGTCTGGATTCTGCAAACACATTTCTAAATGGCTCCTCCAAATTAGTAAAGGTGAGCACATTGCATGTTGAGGCTTTCAACTCTAAAGTGAATGGCACAGAAAATGCATAACAAGAGAGTGAGTGTACAACGCAAAAGATATAATTAGTTGTCTAGATTTAATTTTGTGATGCAACTCATTTGAAGCACCAAACATATACTAAATAGTAATGAACTATCAAAGATAGCAAATCTCACTTCCGATCCAGAACAACAAATACATCTTCTGGCAATCCATATTGCTGTGCTCATGTGCAGGAATGTTTGAAAGAATGAAGAAAACTTGATTTTCCTTTCTCACATGTCTACATCTAGTTCAGTTGCATAAGACTATTAAAAATGACATCTGGGGTAGAGAATAATCACCCATCAGTCAATCCATCACTTCAAGTGAGTGCATCATGAATTTCAACTTATTAAAATCCATATCTCTCAATGAAGTATGAAATTTTATCTCCATTCTAAGGTTAACATATTTATTTGAGAAATAAAACATAAACATAGAAACTCATAAGTTTCCCATATATTCACTCTTTCAAACAGTATCTTCAAGGTAATAAGCTGAGAATTTCCAAAAATTTTGCAACTTCGAATTCCCAACAACTAAGGCCCTTTCCTCCTTCACAGCTTTCTGATTAGGTAATTGAATTTCCTGCAATTTTCACATTGAAAACAATGAAAATAGCACAGCCGGTAATTTGATGTCACAGCATTATATTTAGCACAAAAAACCTCTCAATCCAATTAAGAAAAAACATCAGTGTTCGAGAATATAAGGCAACCATAGAACCATAAGATCAAAAATTATATGCATAAAGAAGGAAACATTAAAAAAAAAAAAAAAAAAAAAAGGTAATGCAAAGAATGCACTTTATTCAAGAAGGGCATCCTACATTTTATTCCCATTCAATAACAATAAAATAACCACCTAAAGAAAACCCAAATTATGAATGAATTTCCCTCTGATGCACTTGAAAGAAAACATTGATGGACCTGAGCGTCATGTGAACTAGTATATATATTCAAAATTCAAAACTCAAAAATTTCCAAATCAACCCAAAATGGCTAATAAAATTTAAAATTAGCTTGCCAGTTCAATTGCACATTTCAGTAATCAAGGAGTGATCTTCACTGAAGGAGAATTTGCAATTAAAAAAAAAAAGAAAACTTTTATTTTCTTTAAAAAAATACAATAAAAGAAGAATTAACTCACAGGGAACTCCACAAAAGGTTCTTGCCTAGCATAGCCAAACCCACCTCCTCCTCCAAATCGTCCTCGCCCCCGTCCTCTTCCTTTAAATGACATCTAAAAAACACAATGATGCATGCACAATTAGAAATTAAAAAAGTGGGGGAAGACTACTTTAACAGTGTTTTTAAAAAAGAATTGAACTTTAAATGAAACTGAGAAAAAAGCTGAAAACTTTTTTCAGTTTCTTTCTAATTCCATGAAAACCAACCACAACCCATAATCTAAAATGAATAGCTTTACCAGTAGAAGTTTTTTTCTCTTCTTCTATGCGACTTTGAAGAGGGTTTTGAATTACAGATGAACTGTGATAATTGAAAGGAAGGGAAAGGAATAGAAATAAGGGTTTCTCATTTCTGAATTCTGAGACAATATTTGATTGTGGGCTTCCAATTTCACTTCATAACATCCCAAAATAGGGTTTTTGTTGAATTATTTTCATAGTCATGTGATTTTTGTTGAATTAATAATTGTTTAATTTAATGGTTTAGCATATAATTATAATCAAGTCAAATTCAATCAAATATCATATAATTGAATTTGGTTTGTGTATACATAATTACATATAATTCGAGTTTAAATGTTATTTAAAGTTAATTTGTTAAATTTTCAAGTGAGTTCAAATTTATTCTTGTGTATTTGATCCCAAGAAACCCATGACACTTTAATTTCAATAATATATAAATTACAGTAATTAAAATTTGCCTCTGAAATCTGGTTAATATAACTGATGAGAGATTATTAAAACTGAAATAAGAAAAGATTATTTATTTAAATCCATTGTAATTTTTGTAATTGTGTCCTTATCACGGGAGATAATTTCTTTACATTTCCATATAAAATTATGAATAAAAGAAATCAATTTATCCCAACAAGAAACAGAAAAGAAAAGTATATAAATTGCCCAAAGAGATCCATGTAATAATAGTATGAGAAAAAATATATCCCTGCAAAATAAAAATAAATAAAAAATCTATACATAATTTGTACACAGAGAAAGAAGAAAATAGAATTTTTTAAAAAAATTACAAGAAAGAGAAAAAGCCAATCTAAAAGTCTATTTGGATTAGTTTCAAGCTCAAAATGATGCCAAGTAAAGGAAGAAATATTCAGATATAAGAAGGAAACTCACTTAAGAACCTAGCAACAGCAGTAATGGAGGCGATAAGGAGCAACCAAAGCGAGAACCAAAACGGAAGAGACAAGTGTTGGCAAGTTCTGTGACGGCGGCGATGGCGACGGCTGGATAGAGGAGATACCCACACGAAGATACCCGCCGTGTGTGGCTGTGCTTCGATCGAGCGGTGGCAGAGTAGAAGAGATACCAACCAGCGACAAGAACCACCACCAAAAAGTGGCAAAGGAGAGAGGAGCGGCAATATTACCAGAGGAGAGAGGGATGGTGGCTTGAAGGGAGAACAAGAGAGAAATGAAGGAGCATTAGGGTTAGCAACCGGTGAGGAGCAAAAAGACCAAACCACAAAAGCAGACTGCGTTGTTTTGGAACAAGAAGTCGAAGATCAAAAGGGCAAAGCAGACATTGCACGTGAAATAAATAGAACGGCACCGTTTTGTACAATGGAGTTGGGACATCATCATATACTCTCTTGCAATCCTCTAATTCATCATCATTTATATATGTACATCAACTTCTTCGTGGTGATGTTTTGGTTTGTGTAGGATTAATTGAAGGAAAGAAAATGGTGATAGGAGTTGTGGCTCAGCGCCTGTCTCGTGGATCGACTTCTTTGCAGTCGATCGGTTCACTGCATTATGCGAGCTAGAGATTGTATTCTACTGCCTTCAGAGAAGTGAGACACTTTTGGACCAATTCAAGTTCTTACTGATAAGTTGGTCTTTTGCCATTTTAGGTTTTTCAGATTCCTCTGCTACTCATTTCACAAAGTAAATCAGTTGCTTGATTTTTAGTACTGTAGGTTGTGGGGTGCACAAACTCAAAGATCATTGCAAAATTTTGAAATAGGTTGCGAGCATGAGCAGATGTTGGTACCTATCATTCGTGCTTTTGGCATTCTTAAGAAATGCACTGCCAAGGTTTATCTCATTTTATTTTTTGGAAAATTTTGGTCAGTTTTTGAATTTTTAATTGAGTGTAATGTGGAGTGTTGATGATTTTGAAGGGAATATTGGGCCCAAGCGCAGCGGAATCGGTAGGTTTGTGAAATCTCAAACGCTTTAAAATTTCACAACACCTTGTGGTTTGAGTCCAATAAACTTTCCAAGCAATCTCTTAATTAATGTGTAAAACACATGCAAGAAAAGAAAGAACAAGTGGTAATCAAATTACCTCTTGAAGCCAAGACTTTGATTCTTCCTTTTC
>CATKHJ010252422.1:0-13290 GCA_949750685.1 Vernicia montana
ATCTGATGCTTTAGAAAAGCATGCCTACACATCCCTTAGAATGGGAATCAAAATCCACGTAGTTCATCCTTCTTTTGAAGGAGGTTTGTTTAGTTTGAGCCTTTTATCATGTTTCAAATTGATTGATAAAAAGGAGGGTTGATTAACTGATTTAACCAATTTAATTGATTACCAAGTTGTTAATTAAATAAGCTTTTAATTAACAAGCAAATGAATCAATTGATTAACAAGTTAATTAAGTCAAATTCTAATTAACATGCATTTTCTAAAGTGATTAAAAGAAAGGGATTGAAAAAGAAAGGGAGCATACAAATGAAAAAAGGGAAAACAATACAATATGTAAAATAAAAGAACTAATTAAAAGAAAGGGATGAAAGAGAAGGGGACATGCAAAGAAACCTTAAGGGAAATAATAAGAGGCAAACAAAGCAATATAAAGACTATAAAATAAAAAGAATATAAAACCAAAGGAAGTAAAATAAAAACAAGATGATAAGAAAACAAATAAAAGACAAATAAAGAAATAAATATCTTAGGATGGAGGAGACTTGTCTTGGTCGGCGGCAGACTAGCCTCGGACAGAGGAAAAATTTTGACTTGATGGGTTAGGTCAGGAAGTCACAACCCAATCTTGCTTTGCAAAGCAAAGAGCAATAACAAAGCAAGAAAAAGAAACTTTAAAACTAAAATGCTCGTTCCTTTCAGACTAAGCTAATAACTATTTGCTTTGAGATCAAAGGGTTGATCAAGCAAATTTTCTGATGCTAAATGAGCTGGGGGGGTCTCCTTTATATAGGGAGAGTGCTGGAGGCAAAAACCATGAAGTTTCGATATGGAATTTGATGTTTTGACTCTCAAAACAGCACAAGGGCGTTCTGGAACCGCACACGGGGCTTTAAGGACCGCACAAGATAAATGATGACTGCACAACCTAGATGATGACCGTATAGGGCCACTTTTGGAGCACACATATGCTGTGCGGAACCGCACAACCCTTGTGTGGTCAACAAAGGGCCCTGTACGGTCACTTGTTGCCTTCGACACCTAGTTTCACTAATTTTTGCTGTTTTGACCCGTTTCAACTCTATTTTTCACGATTCCAGTTGCGTTGTGCTCCATATTTAATCCCGAATGATCTAAGGATGATTTAGAGGCTTGAGGGATAGGTCCCAGGTCTCAGGTCTTGAGGCTCGGATTCTTGATTTTTAGGATTTTGGCGATCTTTGGTGATTTTAGCTTTCGAAGGTTTGTTTACCGACCCTAGGTGCCTCTAGGGTTTGGTTGTACGCCAGGAGGTGCAAAATTAAGGGTTCACAGCTGCCTCTCATTAGAATTGTCTTGTCTGTAAGGCATTTCTGATGATAGTGAACCTGAGTAGGAGGAATGGAAAAAAGGAACCAAAGTGATGTCTAAGTCAGTATTTGAACATGTTTGGGTGACATTAATGATTGAAGGGAGATGGTAAAGGAACCAAAGGGATGTCTTAAATCAGCATTTGGACATGTTTAGGTGACATTAATGATTTAATTTGAGGAAGATGGCAAAAGGAACCACAAGAATGTTTAGGTGAGTATTTCTAAACATTTATGGGTGGAAGCTGATTGATAAATGAAAATGGGAAAAATGAACTAGAGGGAAATCTAAGTTAGAAACTAGATATATCTAGGTGAAAGATGGATATGATTGACTCATTTAATGAGGTGAGGAAAAGAAATAGAGGGATGTCTAGGTTAGACAGTTCTGGGTGAAGGAAATGGAAAAAGGAACCATAAAGATGTTTAAGTGATCGTTGCTAGACATTTATGGGTGGATTGGTTGGTATTTTGGGGAGATTTGGACTGGAATGGAAGTGATATTCTCGATATACTAGGAAAAATCTAGAATGAAAGTGATATTCCCAGTCTGTTTAGGAAAAAGATCCTAAGGCTATCCTAGGATGGGTATGATTATAGAAGGGAAACCTAATTCAAATTTAAGGTTTGGATCCTAAGGCTATCCTAGGATAGATCTGATTTGAGATTAATTGGTTTGGGTGAAGGACCCTATAACTGCTTGATTCAGGAATTCAGATTTATGATCCGTCTTGATTAATGGAATTTCGATTAATGATTCATCTAGATTAATGAAATTCAGATTGATGATCTATTTTGATTAACGAAATTCAGATTGATGATCTATCTTGATTAACGAAATTCGGATTGATGATCTATCTTAATTAACAGAATTCGGATTGATGATTCGTCTTAATTCAGGAGCTCTGATTAGCAACATGTTTAGTGTGAAATGCATATGAATATGCAAAGATTTTTATGAATTGGATACCTTGAACATGTGAAGGGTCAATTTGGTATGAGAGTACTGATTTTTTGGGAGAGAGGGTGCCCCCATTTTGGAAGGATGAGGAAAAGTGGCTCGGTTATTCATCCTTAGGAGGAAGTCAAGGTTAGAAAGGCTCGGTTAGGTATGGCCTGAAAGGTCATCTTGGAAGGTTAGGTCAGGTTTTGCCTTAGAGGAGGTCATTGCTTGTAGGGCTTAATCAGGTGTGGCTTAGAAGGTTATCTTGGAAGGCTCGGTCAGATGTGGCCTAGAAGAAGATTAGGTAGGAAGGATCAGTCAGGTGTGGCCTAGAAGGTCATCTTAGAAGGCTAGGTTAGGTTTTGCCTTAGAGGAGGTCATTGCTTAGAAGGCTAGGTCAGGTTTTTCCTTAGAGAAAATTAGGTGGGAAGGCTTAATTAAGTTTGGCCTTTGAGAAGATTAAGTAGGAAGGCTCGGTTAGGTTTGGCCTTGGAGAAGATTAAGTGGGAAGGCTATGTTAGGTTTGGCCTTGGAGAAGATTAGGTGGGAAGGCTCAGTTAGGTTTGGCCTTTTCAAAGGTGAAGATTGTGGGTTGGCTCTATGTGACCCACCTGTTAAGAGTCTGCCTCTGGACATGGCTTTTAGAGTTGATTTGACCAGTTGGTTTGTGATCTTGATTTTACTTATGCAAAGGAGTTGGACTTTAGGGATGATATGATTTGCTAAGGAGGCTTGGTTTTGGAAGGATGGTATGATTTTCTAAAGAAGCATGAGATGGGCTTTGACTGGTTCAGGCCCTTTTTAATCATCTTGAGGATCATAGGCCTTGGGAGTCATGGCTCAACTTTTGGCTTTGCCAAGGAAACTGGGCTTCAGGGATCATGAGAGACTTGGGATTTTGGTTATGCCGACGGGCTTAGCCCTTGGAATATGAGATTTTACCAAGGAGGCTTGGGTTTGAAAGGATGGTAGGTTGGACCTTTCGAAAAGTGTTAGGGAGGTTGTATGATTTTGCTATCGTAGCATGATTCATGAAGAAGATAAGTACATCTATCTTATTGTCAGAGATTGAAGAGACTCTTAAAGTGACGAGACTCTTGGTGAGACACTGGATTGATTTGGATAACGACCCGAAAGACGTGCTCCTGGATGGATAATAGGAGCTATTTAGCTTTTTAAGCTAAGAGACGTGACAGGCAACTTGAAGAATATACCCCTAATGAATGGTAAGGGCTACTTAGTTATTTGAGCTAAGAGACGTGACAAATCATAGGAAGGATATTGTAACACCCTAGCTAGTCGGAATCCTAACAAAATTGAACTTGTTCTAAATTAAGGTGACTTTTAGGCTAATGATAAAAATAATGTACATATGAGTGTGATCATTGGGCTATAATTAAAAGTAGATTGTAGTAGCATTGGATAATTTGAAGTGAATAAAATGGATTAGGATTAAATTGAATAGTAAAAGGCACGTAAAAGAAGATAGAATTGGAATTGAGGACTAAAGGGGAATTTGAGAGTAAGTGGAGGTAAATTTGTAAATAATGAAAATTTAAATTTAATTAAAAAAATAATGAAACATATGTAAAATTAACTAATGAGTTGGCCGGATAAGCATTGACCTAAGCTTATCAAGAAAAAAAAATTGATTTTAATTTTTCACATACCTAAATTAGACTTAATTAAGTATGGTAATAGTGGAATTGAATGTAGAATATGTCAATTGATTGAAATGAAAAAAAAAATTGATTGGAACTTTGTGAGTGGTGAATTGGCCAACTCTTGGATAAAGATAATAAAATTCGATTTTTAGTTGCATTTGGTATTATTAAGGGTAATTTATATATGGAAATATTAGAATCTAACTCTAGGTATTTTAATTAGTTGAATTTTGCATACACTTTAAATTAAAATTATAATTAGGGATTGAAAGGTAATATCGATATTTGTGATGGATTAAATTGTAGTTAATATTTTAATTTGGTATTAATAAGAATCCAAACCATTAATGTTAATTAATTATTAAAAAAATTAGCTAAATGACTTATAAAATTAGAATTATTTATATGATAATAAGTAACAAGCAAATTAATTAAGTTGTAATTAATGTTCCAATTTGATATTGATAGAAATTCAATTCAATTATGTGAATTAACAATGAAATTAGCTAAAGACTACTAAATTAAGGTTAATGAATAAATATACATCAATAATTTTTAATTACAATTAAAGGATAATAACACGTAGTTAATTAATTAAAGCTACTGGAAGTGAGCAAAGAGAAGAAGAGCATGATGATAGTAAGGAGTACTATTGCTTAATGTAAGGATTGAAGTTAGTGTATGAAAGTTTATAAGCAGAGGTAAGTATCGAATATACTATTATTATTGCGTCTTGATTCCATGAGCTATTTCATTAAATAAACTACCATGATTTAGGTATTCTCATTTGACAAAGAACCGTATTTGTTATTGAAATGTGATATCCTTGATTCATGTTTTTTGAATTCTTGTCCATTAAAATTGGGCAATTCTTGATATGTCACTAGTATTTTCAAATATAGTATATTGAAGTTCGTATGAAATGTTTATTGAAATCTTTTCATACCAAAGTATTATGAGAATTCATTGAAATCCTTCCATAAGTATGTTAGTGTTATATGAAAAGTCTATCGTATTTATTGCTCATTATTTCTTGAAATTGTATATACGTTTACTTGAAATAAGTATTGAAGAAATGATTGCAATTTACTTGCAGTAAATTAATATTTACAAAATTCTTGATGGAGGTCGGTCTATTAGTGATCGCTCCTAATTTATTTATAAGTTATTGCAGTTAAATGAATTAAATGAAGTTACAAGTTATAAAGCAGAAATCCCCGAATGATGTGGGTAATACATCAGACCTTATGCACACGGTAAAACCCGCGGATAGGGTGTACGTATCTGGACCTTAGCTAGGAGGGGTCTGAGGTCCTAGCCATGAGGCTTGGCCTGTCTCATGCCTTATATGATTGAAGATTGTAGAGGAAGCTTGCCTGAGAAGCCTCTGTTCTTATATAATTGAAGATTGTAGGGAAGCAATCCGCTTCCAATTGTATTGATTTCTACTAAATAAATTATCAAGTTGATTTCTTATAAATGAGTTTGCAAGCTACTTGAATTATAAATTCTTGCTTCTAAAATGTTATAAGTTTCTTGTTATATGTATTCGTAAATTGATCTATTGTTCCAATTGTTTATCATTTTATTGTTCAATATATTTCCTTGAAATTTATAGAAGTTAATTGCCTCCAATTGATAGAAGTATATGAACGTAAACCAGAATCATTATTGTAAGCTAACCTTAAATTCTTAGCCACACAATTTATGGCAGTATAATCCTTACTCATTGAGTTTATCTCATTAGTGGTTATTTAATTTTTTTTTTTCAGGAGTATAGCAGATTGGCGAGTTGAGATCCTCAAGTCTTGTCCTTCACTTAAGGCTTGCAGTCTAACAGATGTAAATTATTATTTTGGGATAATGTGCATATATGTTAATATTTAAACTCTTAGATGCTCCATGTGTATTGCTAGATTGCTTAAGTATGGAATTGTATTAAATGGATTGCAATTATATGGAAATGTGTAAAATATGTAGGTGTTAATACTGTTAAATAGTAAAATATAAATTATAACATTGATATACGTATATGTGAATGTATATGAAGTTAGCTATGAGCATAATAATAATTATATACGTAGAAGAAGGACATTGGGAGGATTTGTATTGGCTTATAAAGTTGAGGGTATAAGATGGAACATTGGAAGTGTTATTGTTTACTTGTAGGTTGAGCATCTTGGGATATGAGATATGTATGGCTGGCATTCTGCCGAATTTAAGTTAGATTGTAGTGTAGTTGGGTTCTACAGGTTTCGGTGGATTTACGCCTATCCATGCCCTAGGACCGTCGCGGATCAAGATTTGGGTCGTGACAGATATGCCTATATTGAATGATCAGGGCAATGTGACGGATGACAGGAGACAATTCGGAAGGCGTGTGTGATCAGTCGAAGGATGATGGCTTAAAAAGACATGCCCTTAATGTAGGATAAGGACATAAGGGACAGAGTGATTTAACTAGAATGACTTTTTTTTTTAGCTCTAACTTCTGCCCGAGCCGCCCTTTCGGGTTTTCAACTTAGCGAGCTAATCAATGAATTTTGGCATTTTAAAAATTATTCCACCATGATTTGGGTTACTGCTTCCTTTCATCTTGAGGCTCTGACCTTTGTCTAGATCATTCCATTGAATTCTTTGGTCTAAAGAGAAATCTTGTGAGGATAACAGGTCCTTTTGAGTTTTTTGCCCCTTTGTTGAGGTGTTATGCTTGATTACTCAAAAGTGCAATGAGTAATTTCATTGGATTGCCTTTAGCTTCACCTGCTCAAACTGAAGAGATCACCACTTGGTGTTCTTTATTATCTTAACTATCCTTTGATTTGGAGCTGGTGAAGCAGTTGCTGATGTGGGAATAATAATCACCTCAAGTTTTGATTTGTCCAAGTCATGGTGGATTTCATACTGAAATGCAAATGCTTACCAAAATCCATTGATTCTATATCTTTATTTATTCTTTTTTTTACATAACTATTTAAGACTAAACATGAAAGATGAGAATAAAGAAGTGCATAAATAACATAAATGTTTTATTATAAAATGAGAAGATAGTACAAAATAGAAAAAGAAATACAGAGATGATAGACTCAGACTCGCACTTAGATTTGGACTCTGAATATGGACTCAAACTCAAATTTGGACTTAGACTCGAATTTAAACTCGAATTTGAATTTAGATTCAATCTCAGACAAGTCAAATCAGCTAAACTTGAACTTTTCCACAACATGATGCTTAGGTAATGGTGAGGTAAGGTGAGGTAGGGTCTGTTTTCCATTTAGGTGGAGATGGATAGAACATAGTAATAGATTTAGCTTGAAAGGGAAAGAGGGATCGAGGCATGTCGGTCTTAGCCTCACAGTTCATGTGGTTCAGATTCTTCTTCACTATTTAGATCAGTGGTGGAGAATTCAGGTTGAAATGGTTCGCTTCGGATGTAATCTTCAACCTTTAATGCAGTTGCAACCAAAGCTTTAAAGATGGGCAGGTGGTAGTCCTTTTTGGTAAGAAGAGGTTTCCTTTCTAGTTGGAAGAGGTTTTTTTTGTGGTCGGAAGAGGTGATGGTCCTTTTTCGGAAGGAAGAGGTGATGGTCCTTTTCGGGTAGGAAAAGTGAGGGTCCTTTCTTGTAGGAGTTGGAAAAAGAGATGGCCCTGATTGGATAGATTGATGGTTCTGATTGCATAGATTGATAGTCCTTTCTAGTAGGAGGAGGCAGAGGTGTGGTTAGGGTAGCCATGTCAATTGGGTTGGCCATTGGTACCTTAAAGCAAAACCAAAAGAGAACCTAATAAGTGATTTGGTAGGGATAGAAAAAGGTGTACATACTCTAAGGGAAAAGGGTTCCCTATGGTCTTGTGGGTCAACCGTTAAAGTAAGATGGGCTAAAGGTATTGGGCTTTGGAGGTCTGGGGTATATTGGGCAAAGGTTGTTGGGCTTAGGGGTAATGGTTTAGTTTTGAAGGTAATGGGCCAAGGGCGTTGGGCTTAAGGTATTGAGTAATAGGTCGGTCTTAAAGGTATTGGATAAGGTACCTTGGATAAGGAGTAAGGTCAAGGTGATGAAGGTTAAGGGTGAGGATTAAAGGCACCTGAGTTTTGGGTTAGATAAGGGGCAATGGTGTTTAAGGTTTGTGAGGCGAAGGTGATTGGATCGAGGTAAGAGTGTTTGACCCTTTATCAGTTCAAGGTATAACTTAGGTCTGAGATGAATGCATGTTATTTTGTATATTATGGATGCATGATATGCATGAGAAAAAATATTTCATGAATATACAATTTGTGCAAGGCTTTGATTATGGTACATACAACCTAAGGTCAGATTCTAGGTTTATTACATGAAAAGGTAAAGGTGGCTTGCATTGGGTACCAGTCACACTGAAGCAGCGATATACCTAACCACATGTGAGTAAAAGAGCCTTGTGTGGGTCCAACAGTACGTGCATACTCGTATACATCGTGGGGTGGATGATTTCACTATTGGCAAGTAGAGCTAAGGAAGGTTGCCCACTCGATGATACTTTCTATCCATTATTTTACTAAGAAATCTAGTTTGAAAGGCAAGGAGCCTATGCAAGTGATGCATGAAAGCCACTTATGTATTAAAAGTGCCAAACTTTGATTTAAACCAATTGTTAGTCCTCTTATTTTTCCCTTTTATTAAAAAGAAAGTGGGTCCCCAGTGGAGTCACCAACTGTGAGGCCTCGCCCGAATACCGGTCTGATCTGCTATAAGGGATCAAAATGCTCATTCGGATTTGTACTCACGATGGAACCCTCAAGTTCAGATTGGTTGATTTTGAAAAGTGTTTTGGGAGTCGCCACCTTACTTTATTTTTATTTGGGAAAATATCAGGTAAAAACCCATTAATGACTCCAATTATATCCCAAAGGAAAAAGATCACTAGCCTCAAAACCAAAGAGGATTCGAGAACTAGGTTTTCGTTTGATTTTTATTAGTTTGGCAAGTTTAATACAAAATGGCTTAAAATTAATTTAATGAACAGCTTATAATGCATGAACAATTATAAAATGCATGAATCATTAAATAATAAAATAAAGTAAAGAAAATATTAAAAGTCAAAATAAAGAAAGCAGAAAAATAATTAAATTTACAATTCAAATCAAATTAGGGTATACTTCCTTTAGCCCTTATGGGATTCTAGGGAAGTCACACATTCCCCAAACTAAATCCAATTGAAAACATAATAAACCACAAAAAGAGAACAAAACCTAATCTATGTGAAGAAGGTGAAAAATGGGAGATGTTGTTTATTTTAATTAGATTTGATGCTTTAGACAAGCGTGCCTACGTATCCCTTTGAATGAGAATCAAAATCCACGTAGTTCACCCTTCTTGCGAAGGGGATTTGTTTAGTTAGAGCCTTTTAATAAAAATGAGAGTTGATTAATTGATTTAACCAATTTAATTGATTACCAAGTTGTTAATTAAATCAAGTTTAAATTAACAAGCAAATAAATCATTTGATTAACAAATTAATTAAGTCAGATTCTAATTAACATGCATTCTCTAAAATGATTAAAAGAAAGGGATTGAAAGAGAAAGGGAGCATATAAAAGAAAAAGGGAAAATAATAAAATATACAAAATAAAAGAACTAAGTAAAAGAAAGGGATGAAAAAGAAGGGGACATGCAAAGAAACCTTAAGAAAAATAATAAAAGGTAAACAAAGCAATACAAAGAATATAAAACCAAAGGAAGTAAAACAAAAACAAGATGATAAGTAAACAAATAAAAGACAAAGAAAGAAAATAAATACCTTAGGATGGAGGAGACTTGTCTTAGTCGGCGGCGAACTAGCCTCGGACAGCGAGTGGCAGCTTGCCTCGGACAGCGGAGAACTTTTGACTTGATGGGTCGGTTGAGGAAGTCGCAACCCAATCTTGGTTTGCAAAGCAAAGAGCAATAGCAAAGCAAGAAAAAGAAACTTTAAAACTAAAATGTTCATTCCTTTTGGACTAAGCTTAAAAACCATTTGCTCTGAGATCAAAGGGTTGATCAAGCAAATTTTCTGATGCTAAATTAGTTGGGGGGTCTCCTTTATATAGGGAGAGAGCTGGAGGAAAAAACCAAGAAGTTTCGATGTGGGACTTGATGTTCTGATGCTCAAAACTGCACACGGGAGTTCTGAAACTGCACATTGGGCATTCAGGACTGCACAAGAAAAAAGATGACCGCATAGCCTAAGTGATGACTGCATAGGGACATTTTTGAATGCACACAGCACAGCCCTTGTGCTGTCAACAAAGTGGCCTGTGCGGTCACTTGTTGCCTTCGATGCCCGGTTTCGCCATTTTGACCCGTTTCAACTTTGTTTTTCGCGATTTCAGTTGCGTTTTGCTCCATATTTAATCTTGAATGATCTAAGGATGATTTAGAGGCTTGAGGGATGGGTCCTGGGTCTCAAGACTCATATTCCTAACTTTTAGGATTTTGGCAATTTTGGCTTTCGGAGGTTCATTTACCGACCCTAAGTGCTTCTAAGGTTTGGTTGTATGCAAGAGGGTGCAAAATTAAGGGTTCACAGGGGTATTAGAGCTTCAATGTTATTTTGTGATTTAAATACTAAATTTTGTCTAGGAACATGTTAATTTGATGGAAAATTGATCAAAAATTGATGGGTTTGTTGATTGAAGGAGTTAGAGTTTTGTATTGAGGATTATAAGAGATTAAGTCACTTAAAAAACTAAAATTTGTGGGTTCTGTTTAGATAAGTTAGAATCCAAATTTCAATAAAGTCAAAATATGAAAGTTGTAAATATATATCTCATGTATATTTTAGTAAAAGGAATTTGTAATATTTGATTTTTATAAGGAGATATCTTATTTTATATAAAGCTGACATGGATTGATGACCTAATAGGCAGTCCGAATTTGAGTGACAGATTTGATGACCATAGATGCAGAAATAGGGAAAACATAAAACATATGAAATAATCATTGGTATATTTAGTAATTACTGGAGAAAGGTTTGGATTAGTAGAATACGAATTATGATAGAAACAGTACCGAAAGATCATACGTGCTTAATTAAGGATACAAGAAAGTATATTATTTTAGTACCACCATTTAATCACTATAGTGATCTTTAATTTGACCAGAGTTAATTAATTAATATGTCATAGTATGAATATGATGAATTTAGAATAAAATGATAAAAGTACAATGACTTATCGAATCATGATAATGAGATTAATGAAAATGAATAAAGTATTGGAATTCAACTTCTAGGTCTATTCGGCCATTATATGAAAATGAATAAGAGTATATTGTAATTTATAAAATGTGCATATATGTGCATTTTTTATTGAAATAAACTCAATATAATTGTTATTAGTAGAATTGTCATAGTATATCCTAAGCTAAATCTATAAGAACTATTAA
The DNA here is from genome assembly GCA_949750685.1 of Vernicia montana. Lineage (NCBI taxonomy): Eukaryota > Viridiplantae > Streptophyta > Magnoliopsida > Malpighiales > Euphorbiaceae > Vernicia > Vernicia montana. The sequence continues at coordinate 11,360 of CATKHJ010252422.1, forward strand.
TAGAATTAAGTTAAGTTAAGTTAAGTGCATTACTTAGTAATGATCAAAGTGTAACTTATATGGTACAATTGATTATAGAATCTAAAGGTTAAGGAAAGGAAAATGCTAAGAAAGTAAAGCAATATTTGTACTATGGTGCTAAGTGCTATATTAGAGCAAAGGACAAGAGGTGAGTTTGTAATATTTTAATATGGCATAGGCGTTTGCCCTTGAATTATTATTACTTGAAATATATAAATCCCTAGAAGCCCTAACTCTCATTGTCTATAAATCCTAAACACCATTGATATTCAAATCTCCATGCTAGGATCACATTTGATGGCCTTTGGCCTATCTGTTATTTCATTGATGGCCTTTGGCCTATTCGTTAATTCATTGCTGGCCTTTTGCCTACCTGTTATGTCATTAATGGCCTTTCACCTGCTTGTTAATTTATTGAAGGCCTTCAGCCTAGTTACTATTTCATTCATGACCTTTGGCCTAATTGCTATTTCACCGATGGCCTTTGGTGTATCAGCTAATTCATGGATGACCATTGGTCTAACTGCTATACTACTAATTCAATTGAACATTATAAAGTTCACTTGAAGCCATTGTTGAAATTGCAAAACCTCATTATTATTGTATTAAATTTGCATTTGATTTATGGTTCATATATTATGAACTTTCTTTAAATGATATTCCTAATATGCAGAAATCCCCCTGCTGATGTAGGGTAATACATCGGACCTGTGCACATGGTAAAAATCCTGCGAATAGGGTGAACGTATCCACCTCAACTAGGAGGGGTGGTCCTAGCCGTGAGACCTGATCAGTCTTAGGTTTTGTATTAATGTTTATAAGTGAGCAAGGCATTTGTTGCCACTCCAGTTATTTATATATGGGGAACATGCCATTTCCAAACTCCATTGATTTATGCTAAAGTGTTTATAAATGAAATCTCTATTGCATTACTGAGTGGTAACCTTTAATTGATACCAAATGGTACTCAAATTACTTCTTTGATATCTATTTTCTTGCTAGCATATTATATTAAAATAGTACATTCTCACTGAGTATAACTCACCCTTTAGTGGTTTATAATTTTTCAGGTAATACTGGACGTCAAACAAGGTAATTCTCAAGCTTCATTTCTCCACTTGGGTTTCCTTTTGCTGCAAATGATTATCTTTTATTCCAAAAGTGTAATATTATGGTATGTTGAAGAGTTGAATCTAGAGCTCCATAGTCTCTATGGTCCTTAGAATTTATTACTGAATATTAGAGATTGCAAATAATGGTTTGTCATCGTATTATGATAATATTAGATATAATGAATCATAACTGCTATGAATGGATGATGATAATGATATGACTGCTAATAACAATGGAATATTACTGATAAGCTTTGGTATCTTCCTGAGATATGTTAAATATATGAATATGGATTTATAGTTTAAGATCCTAGATACGTGTATATTGTATAATGTGATTAGTATAGCATAAATAGGGAGTTTTATTGGTTTAGGTGACCTTATGTCTCCCTATGCTTTAGGACCGTCACATCTTAAAGACGGGATATGACAAAGGTGGTATCAGAGCATAAGTTTAAGTTTGGTATAGACATATTAAATTGTAAGAGTCATAATATATAAGTTGAACCATGAAGCATATGATTCCTTATTGTCAATTACAGTCCATCATTAAGATAGTTCCGCGTTACTCATATAACTATTTGAATTCTTATCATCTTGTGTGATATATATCTTGTGAATATAAAAGAACTAGTATGTGTAAGGATATATATATATATTGTCACGACCCAACCCGGCTTACCGAGTCGCGACGGTCCTAGGGCATGGGTAGGCGTAAGGCCACCGAAAACCCGTAGAACCCAATACTACTCTATGACCAAACATGCATAAACGATTCCCGGATCAGAACCCCAACAC
>CATKHJ010252514.1:0-14197 GCA_949750685.1 Vernicia montana
ATACTGAAGAAGAAGAACCTAAAATGTCTTTTTTACCCTTTTTAAATTGTGTACGTATATATACTAAGTATCTGTATATACGTTATATTCATTTCACAAATAGGGACCCACCAACAATTTTTTATTCTCCCGCTACCCAAATCTACACTAGCGGGCCGCTACGAATATCAGGTTCCAATTATTCGACTAGCAGCCTAGTGATTTGTTTTATTTTTTATTTTTTTTTTTTTGCCAAGATAACAGCCTAGTGATTGAATACCTATTTTATAGTGTAATAAGTCATATGTTCACATAGGACTAATGTTTTTAGTCATGAGTTTTTTTTAAGGGGAAAATATAAAAAAAGTATTATGTAGTTATGGTTGGTTTTCATTTTAAAGTTTGTAGAAAATTTGCTGAGAAAATAGGATATGAGATTTTCACCCTCAATATTTTAGAATTTACAGCTTTAATACTGTTAAAAATTACTGATGTGGCGTTTACATAGCATAAGACTATTGATGTGGCGCCTACGTGTATTTTACAACCATGTGTAATGTAAGTGCTACGTCAGTGATCTTATGTCACGTGAATGTCATATCAACAGTTTTTGATGCCACGTGAGCGCTTATATCAGCATCCTCTAACGACGTTAAGGTTGTAGACCTCAAAATATTAACGGTGAAAATCTCAAACTTCATTTTATCAAAAAAAAAAAAAAAATTACATACCCTAAAGTAAAAAACGGCTACAACCACAAAGTATTTTTTTATATTTTCTCCTTTTTTTTCACTCGTGTATTTTTTTTTTTATTTCATGTTGCACCCTCAAAATTTTTTTATTTAGCCTTAATTTTTATGTTTAACCCCTCTAACTCCATGAAGTTTTGTTAGCCTTAATTTCTTATTCTTTGCATATTTTGCTCTTTAAAATTTTTATTTTTTGTTTTTAATTCCATAATTTTTTACTTTTTACCTTTAATTTTTTTTTCTCTGTTCTATGTTTAGCTCCTAACTCTATAATTTTTTTATTTTTATTTTTACACTTTTTATTTTTTATTTATTTATTGATGAGACAAATATTTGCTCACCTCACTTGAATTTTTGATTTCACACTGAATGTTTCAATCCTGACAATCTCCTTCCCCTTCAATGAATTTCTGATATAAAAAAAAAAAAAAAAAAAAAAAAATTTAAGGTGGTGGCATATTGTTATTTGGAGGTTTAATTTTTTTTTTTTTCTATTATCATTAAAATCATGCTTATATACATATATAATGAAATCATAATTAAATATGAACATTATGCATATTATATTATATTAAATATAAAAGTATCTTGCACCACCTATAATTTGTAATATTTTATTAAAAAATAAACTTACTTTTATATATTTTATCAATAAAAATATTAAAAGAAAAATATAAATTGCAAAGGTTAATTACCAACATTTATATATCTATATAGAGAGAAAGAGAGTTACTTTTTGGTCTCATCCATTTTATTTGATTTTTTATCTTATCTTTCATATTTTTCCTTTCACATTACCTATAAATCTTTCTTTCTCATTTTTCACTTGTTCTCTATTGCATAATAATATATCAAACTATCAGATCATTTTATTCACTTTTTTTTTTTTTTTTTATTTCATTTGGTGTTAGAACTTCGAATAAGACAAAGTTATGGACCACAAACAATAAAAAAAACAAAGTTTATATAGAATTATATATTTCTCATCACCTAGATTAGTTTTCAAATTTTAATCTTTTTTTTTTTAATTTGTCTAATTATCTCAATTATGAAAATTAATTAACTTTTATGGCATTATTGGTATGAAAATTGTTAAATTGAAAATGCACATCTTTGATATTTGGTAATTTAATAAAATTTATAATATCATTGTTTATTAGTATGTGAATATTTGATTACTTGAGTATTGATGTTCGACATTTAATTTGGTTTCTTTTCTTGAATTTGCTACTAGTTTTTATTTTTAATTGTAGAATTAATATTAATTTCTAATAAATAAACTTAATTTTAAGTTCAATTATTAGAACATTTGTCTTTAAGTTATTGTTTCTAATTCTAACTAGATTTCTTAATATGAATTAGTTATGGAAAGATTTTTCAAAAGAAAATCAATTATCAAGAAATCTTCCAATGAGAATGAAGTTAATATGCAAGAGAAAATATACAAAATTCTTCCAAGAAACCCTTTAATTAATTATGAGGAGTGACTTGTAGGTTTTCTTAAAGACTATGTAATTGTATCAAAATATGAGTACTCAAAAAGAACAATTGTAATAATTTAAAATGCATATAATTATATCAAATATGAATTTGATTTTTTTTGTCTATCAAAATATGTAGTTTACTTTGGCAATATATTAATATTTGGTAGTTTTAATCTTAATATAATGTAAATAGTATTTCATGCTTATGTTAGTTATTTATTTGTTTTTTGTAATGTTTGTTATGTTTGCTCATTTTCAAGACAAGTTATGAATCTGTCATGATGATATGTATATTAATTTTCTTAAATGAAATATTAGCTTGGAATTAAAAATGAAGTCTTTCAATTTTTTTTGGTATTTTTTTTTTACGGTGAAAGAAAAATTTATTATTAAAATCTATTTATTTTTATTATTTAGTATTTTTTTTTTTAAAAAAAAGGGTTGCTACAATGAGTAGGTGAACAAAGAAAACCAAAAAATCAATCCGCTAATAATAATTAAAAAAAAAAAAGTGTTAACCAAACCGATAAAATTTAAACTATTTAACTCATAGTTAACTGAACCAACCCAAAATATTTAAAATATATATTAGGTATAAATATTATTAATAAATGAGTAATTTTTCATATATTTTTACATTTTTAATCATAATTTCACATAAAATTATAATTTAATCTTTAAATATATTATATAATTTACTTAAAAAATTATAACTTGAATATAATAAAAATAATCATACTCATAAATACTTTACAATAATAATTAGAAAACTTAAAAAATAAATTTTTATTAAAAATTAATAATTATTAAAGATTTTGACTGTAAAATATAAATTCAAATGATTAACCGATATAAATGACTTATGTCTTATGGATCAATTAACCGAATTATGCACATTCTTAATTACAATAAATAAAAAAAAATTACCTATTTTTACAAGTCCAACAAAAAATAAATAAATAAAAACAAAAAATGATGTCAAAAAATCCCTTCCCTTAAAAAACAATAATCTAAAATTTGATATATTCTTAATCCTTTTGGGATTAATTTATATATAAGATAAGTAGTGTGGTTTGGGATTAATTTTGTAAATTAAATGATGACTTCACGTTTTTTTTTTTTTTTTTGCACTGAAGATGACTTCACGTAAATGGCCAAGCGAAATGGCGGTTCATAGATTAGCGGGTAGTGGTGTATGGACACAACTCACCAGGCTGGTGGGGTGTGTTGTTGACTTGTATCCTTGTTGATAAGGATGTTAATTTAATTACAGAGCAAACATTGAGTAGCCTGAGGATCATTGTGCTGTCATCATTAATTTAAAAACCTCCATTAATTTGTTTCCAGATAAACTAAAGACTACTTATCAGTTATCATAATACCAATTAAGCACACCCTTATCTGGCTTAGTTATCACTGCCAAGTTTTTAAAAAAATCAACCACTTGAACACATTCAAGTAATTCATTTATTATATATATACAATAATGCTTTTTGAATCAAATTGATCCAGATCAAATTGATAATATAGGTAATTTACTTATTTAATGCAATGTAAAAGTACAAAAATAGCATTTTATATTTTTTCAATTAAAAAATCAAAAATGCTTAAAAAATTTTGAATTTCATTCTCTTTCTTATTTAATAATATGCATTGGTAATTCACAATATTTATTCCAATGCATTTCAATTCTCAAAGAAGTAACCTTTTCAATTGTTATTGTCCACCTATCAGTTCTAAACATTATGTTTTACTTTTTAAAATACAAGCCTATTCAATGGTTACCTTTTCACTTCTAAACATTATGTTTTATTTTTTATTGATAAAAAAATTAAAAAAATTGTAAGAGAATGGAAATTATCTTGTTTATTGTACGTAATATTGAAATATTATATTTTGTACTTATTAAACATTGATGTGAATTAAAATTGGACTGAAATTTACTTGTGTGTTATATACACATGTGTTATATACACATGTTATAAATGTTTTTAATAATGATTATTTTTAATGATTGAGTATTTTGAAGGATATCCTTTGTTGTTAGGATAAGTATGAAAAATAAAAGTCTTCACTTAATATTATGTGATAAGAGACAAAATATACTGACTTGGATAGTAAAGTAAGTTGGGCCCGGCCCAATCCAATATGCTTACAAACCCATTGACTAATAAAAGAAAGTCAAAAAAGGAGTCATCTAGCTCGTTTCCAAGCAGAAAAAGGACAAATAGTGCAATCAGTCATTCTAATCCGAACCGGTCAAGGAAATTCATACTCAGCTCTTGTAAGGACTTATACTCTATAAATACCTCAAGAAAACGAATCTCCAAGGTACATATACTTTCACGTATATACAGAACCAGTACAAATACTTTTGTCCTTAATCTTCTCAATTGAATCAACCATCTAACTTGACCGTCGGAGTGGCATTGCTAGGTACCCCGCCTAGCCCTCTTGACTCTTGTTTCTTCTTACAGGTCGCATCAGCTTGCAATCAAGTTCAAGTAAGGTGAAACTATTCCACTTCGACTGAAATTAGTTTCATCAAATTGGCACCGTCTGTGAAAAACGATTAGTCAGAAATCTTTCCTAAATATTCTTAAGCTTTGTGACCTATAGAAGAACTTAGTCGAAGAATATGGTTCAATCAGAAGATAATAATAATTGGGAAAATCCTCCCAGAGATCCCAGAAGTTTCCAAATCTACCTAGGGGTGGAAAATCATGCTGAGACTCATGTCACTCCGCCTAGACTAACCTCAAATGCTAATATAACAACTACTCTGCAACAACTAAGTGCCATAGTCCCAGTTCAAGGTGGCAATCAGTCTATCCTATTAACTCTTGAAGCTGTGTTGGCTTTGCAGTTGTTGCTGAGCACCCTGCAAACCCTTCAAACCATTTCAGCTATCAATGTTCAAGCAAATACCGAAGTAATACCAGGAGTAGATTTTACTCGAAGGCTCGATTTCGGAGAAATATCACCAGAAGTACGAAATCAAGATCGTGCGATTGAAAAAAGTAGGGAAAGAGTAAGATCAGAGATAGTCAGACTTGGCGATCATGCTAAAAAAGAAAATCCTAACCAGGGGCGAAGTGATCAAGCAGCTAGTTGAAACCGAAGCAAAGAACGCCAGCCTCGGCGTTCGAATAGACCTGATCCGGATAGCAAAACCAAGGAAATGAGACAATCCAAGAAGAGGGACAGGAGGGAAGGAGAATCTCTCTCCGAATCTTCCAGTTACGAGGCCATCAGCCAAAAAAGGGATGAGGAGATAAGAGAGACCCTTAAAAAGTACTTAGAAGAAATTGTTGAGGATAAGAATAAAAAGTCCCTAGATAAGAATCTAAAATTGGCTCTAAAATCTCCTTTCACTAGGTCCATATAAGAATACAGGATGCCTAATAAATTCAAACCCCCAAACCTGAAAAAATATGGTGATGAAACTGATCCAAGAATCAATGTTATGGATTATAAACATGCGGTAGAATTGCATACAGGAAGCGACGAGGCCTTATGCAGGGCCTTCAGAAGATCCTTAGAAAGAGCAGCTACTCGATGGTTCGATGGCTTGGAAGAAAAGAGCATCACTAGTTTTGGGTAGCTCGCCACTCAATTCATGCATAGATTTGCAGCCAATATTCCAGTGGAAAAATGAACACAAAGTCTCGAGGCAATAACACAAAAAAAAAAAAAAAGGGGAGCCCTTAAGAGACTACGTAGCTCATTTTAATAGAGAGGCTTTAAAAGTCACACAGCTCGATCAACCTAGAGCAGTAGAGGCTCTACAGAATGGAACCTTCCATACCGATTATTTCAAAGCATTGTGCAGACACGCACCTTGCACCCTGGAAGAGGCTATGGCCATAGCTCAAAAATATATTAGGCAAGATGATGCCTATTATTTTAATCAGTTTGCTAAGAAAATGAGGGCAAATGAGGGCCCTAAAGTAGAGAGCAAAACTAAGAAGCAAGAAGAGCCCAGTAGAGAAAACAAAAGAGGCAAGAGTGAGAAGAGTAAACCACCTTATACCTTGGACCTGACCAAATTGACTCCACTAAATACGAGCCCCGCAGAAGTGTTCGCAACTTTTAAAGATCAAGATATTTGGGCTCGCCCTCAACCAATGTTTACCCCACCAAAATGGCAAAATAAAAACAAATATTGCTTGTTTCACAACGCTCATAGTCACAATACAAATGACTGCAGGCAATTACTAGAAGAAATCGAAAGATTGATCAACCAGGGATACTTAAAGAACTTCGTGAAGGGTAATCAGGACGAAGCTAGCAAAGACAAAGGGAAGCAAGCTGTTAATGATGGCTCAGCAGGAACCATTAATTACTTAACAGGTGGACCAGATGAGGTAGTAATAAGCAAGAATCAGTGCAAGGCCTCCTAAAGAAAGAAAGAGGAGCCTGAGTTCGTCTTTTAGAACGGGAATCCAGTACCAGCTAGAAGAGGAGATGGGAGCCAAATCAGACACCCTCATTCAAATCCACTAATCATCCAAACAGTGGTAGCCAATTTCTTGGTAAAAAGAGTGTTAGTAGATAATGGAAGTTCGGTAAACCTTCTCACAGCCGAAGCATATGCCAAAATGGGACTCAAAGAGAGTGATCTAGAGGATATGGGAAATCTGGTTCGCACTCTAGACGAAACTAAGGTACCAGCTGTTGGGATCGCAAAGTTACCTGTTACAGTAGCTTCTATCCCGGACTGCGTAACAGTAATGGCAAATTTGGTGGTAGTAAGATTACCACTGAGCTACAACATTGTGTTTGGAAGGCCTCTCTTTTATGACTTCGATGCATCAACTAACATCAGACAACTTAAAATGACTATCTCCAAATCAGATGGGGGTGAGATATATGTCTATGGGATGCAAGACAGAGGAGAGCCGGAGAAGAAAAAATAGAAAAAGGTATCCACCTCACATCCAGCAGAAGAGGTTGCCTTAGTTGAACCAGCATATAAAGTTCCAGAGCAGAGAACCGAACTGGTAGAGAAATTGGAAAAAATACAAATGGGAGGAGAACTATTGAAAAAGTACCTATTGATTAACTCCTCCTTAGAGGACCAACAAAAGCATCAAGCTCGCCAATTTTTAGGTGATCGTCTATCCAACTTCACATGGTCCTCAGATGAAATAAAAGGGGTTGACCCAAGCATCATCACTCACCATCTTAATGTCGACCCCTCACATAGACCAATAAAACAGAAGAAAAGGTGCTTCGATCCAAAAAGACAAGCTGTGATATACAAAGAGGTTGACAAGTTAATGAAAGCTGGATTCATTAGAGAAGTGCAATATCCAAACTGGCTCGCTAATGTAGTGCTGGTGAAAAAATCAAATGGGACTTACAGAATATGTGTGAATTTCACAGATCTGAATAAAGCCTGTCCTAAAGATTCCTACCCCTTACCCATGATTGATAAATTGGTAGACTCAACAGTAGGGTATGGATATCTGTCTTCTTTAGATGCAAAATAGGGCTATCATCAAATAAAGATGAATCCGGCAGACGAGGAAAATACCTCGTTTATAACTGAAAAAGGAACGTACTGTTACGTCTCTATGCCTTTTGGTCTTAAAAACGCAGGAGCAACTTATCAGAGACTGGTCAACAAGATGTTCAAAAATCAGCTAGGGAAAAATTTGGAGGCTTATGTAGATGATATGATAGTCAAAAGTAAAAGCTTCGAAGAACATCTTAAGAATCTGAATGAGGTAATAAAGGTCATGGACGAGTATGGCATTAAGCTAAATCCACAGAAGTGTGCCCTTTTTATACAAAGAGGTAAATTTCTAGGTTATATGATGAGTGAAAAAGGAATTGAACCGAATCCAGACAAAGTGAAAGCAATACTGGAAATGCCATCACCTCGTAATATCAAAGAAGTACAGAAGTTAACAGGAAGAATTGTTGCTCTAAGTTGGTTCTTGTCTAAATCGGCTGAAAAATACCTTCCTTTCTTTAAAAAATTAAGAAAGGCAGCCACTTTTGAATGGACTGAAGACTGCCAATATGCTTTTCATCAACTAAAAACATTTCTCAGCTCAGAACAAGTGTTAAGCCGACCTTTACCAGGAGAAGAAGTGCTCATCTATTTATCTTCTTCGGAACAAGCCATCAGCTCGGTACTAGTCAAAGAAGAGGGATCGGTGCAAAGACCAATATATTACTTCAGCAAAGTTCTACATGAAGCTGATCTGAATTACTCACCCATATAAAAAATAGCTTATGCATTGGTTTTATCTGCCAGAAAATTCAAAGTCTATTTACAAGCACACCAAGGCATAGTAGTAACAGACCAACCTCCACAAAAAACACTTCATAAACCAGAGACATCAGAGCGAATGTTGTGTTGGTCGGTAGAATTGGGTCAACATGGGTTACAGTGAGCCAAATCAGCCATTAAAGTACAAGCAATTGTAGATTTTTTATTAGAATGCTCCTTCGGTACTGAAGTCATAGAAACTGAAACAGAAATAAATACTAGGGGGCCAGACCCACAAGAACCAAGTTGTGAAGATAAATTAAGCTGGGAGCTATTTGTTGATGGGGCTAGTAGTAAAGAAGGAAGTGGCATCAGAATAGTCTTAAAGAACGAACAAGGATTTATGATAAAATATGCCTTAAAACTTGGATTCTAGGTAACCAACAATATCGTAGAATATGAAGCAATAATCTGAGGACTAATGTTCATAGACTATCTTCGGTTGACATCGCTGAAGTTTTATAGTGATTCCCAGCTGGTCATCGGGCAAATAGAAAAAGAGTTCGAAGCCAAGGAGCCTTCCATGATCAAATATTTAGAAAAAACCAGAGAGGTAATTTGAAAAATGGTAGATCGAGGGGTCAAGCTGTAGATTCACAAGATTCCCAAGAACCAAAATAATAAAGCAGATAGCCTTTCAAAACTTGCAGTAACACACCCAGTCGAACTGCCACAGAATTTCTTTATAGGGATGTTGGGACATCAGAGCATTCAAGAAGGAGAAGAGGTAATGGAGCTTAACGAAGAACCAACGTGGTTGGATCCAATTAAAGCATACCTCGAGAAAGCTGAATTACCACAAGATCCTAAAGAAGCCAAGAAAATAAAATACCGAAGTGCCCACTTCTCTCTTCATAATGACATACTTTACAAAAGAGCATACTTTCTCCCATGGCCGAGATGCCTAAAACTAAGCGAGGCAAAATATGTCTTGAGGGAAATTCATGAAGGATGTTGCGGAATACACATCGGTGAAAAAATGTTAGCAGCCAAAGCAGTTCGACAAGGATATTTTTGGCCCTGAATGAAAGAAGAAGCCATCGCTTTCTTGTGAAAATGTCCCTCTTGCCAAAAGTTTGAACGAGGGAGACTTGTCCCTGCAGCAGAACAGATGCCAATCACTTCCCCATGGCCTTTCACAAAATGGAGTATAGATATAGTGGGACCTTTCCCAACAGGTTCGAGACAAAGAAAATTCCTTATTGTAGTAGTTGAATATTTCACCAAATGGGTAGAAGCAAAGCCGCTCACAACAATAACAGCCGAAAAAGTAATAAATTTTCTATGAAAAAGTATTGTGTGTAGGTTCGGAGTACCATATCAGCTCGTTAATGGCAGACAGTTCGACAACGCTAAAGTAAGGGCTTTCTTCTCTGGACTCAATAAAAGGCAACACTTCTCCTCAGTAGCTCATCCTCAGTCAAACGGACAGACCGAAGTGACCAATAGAACAATCCTTCAGGGATTAAAAAGAAGGCTGGACTCATGAGGAAGAAGCTGGGTAGACGAACTTCATCATGTTCTATGACAATATCGAACCACCCCAAGATAGCCTACAGGTGAAACTCCCTTTTGCCTAACATATGGCAGTGAGGCTGTTATTCCAGTCAACCTCGGTTTACCCAGTGGAATGATCCATTTCACGGATTGTGAAGACAATAACAAAGCAAGAAGACTGGATCTAGATCTGTTAGAAGAACTCTGAGAAAAAGCAAGCATCAGGATGGCTACTTATAAACAACGAGCTACAAGCTACTTCAATCAAAAAGTAAAAGCTAGAAGATTCAAGGAAGGAGAGCTAGTCATAAGGAATCTAGAAGCAACAGGCAAAAGAGAGGGAATAGGCAAGCTCGCACCTAAATGGGAAGGACCCTTCAAAGTTAAAAGAGTAATAGGTCCAGCCACTTACAAGCTTGGAATAATGCAAGATGACGAAGTTTCACATACTTGGAATATTTAACATCTCAAGAAATTCTATCAATAAAATTACTTTTCTTCCTTAAAAAGATATATATATCTCTCTGTTGAGAGAGTAAAAGACCTAGGAAAGGCTAGGCGAAAGACCGCGAAGCAAAAAAGACCTAGGTAAGGCTAGGCAAAAGTCCGCAAGGCAGCTCTCTGTTGAGAGAGTGAAAGACCTAGGAAAGGCTAGGTGAAAGACCACGAGGCAAAAAAGACCTAGGTAAGGCTAGGCGAAAGTCCGCAAGGTAGCTCTCTGTTGAGAGAATGAAAGACCTAGGAAAGATTAGGCGAAAGACCGCTAGGCAAAAAAGACCTAGGTAAGGTTAGGCGAAAGTCCGTAAGGCAGCTCTCTGTTAAAAGAGTGAAAGACCTAGGTAAGGCTAGGCGAAAGTTCGCAAGACAGCTTTCTGTTGAGAGAGTCAAAGACCTAAGAACAGCTAGGCAGAAGACTGCGAGGTAAAAAAGACACCTAGATAAAGCTATACAAAAATCAACAAGGTAGTTCTCTGCTGAAAGAACCGAAGTACCTAAATTCGCACAAAGTCCCAGAACACGAAGTGACTTTGTAAAAATAGCATAAATTACTATTAAAGACCTAGCAGATGAAGACAAGGTAATTCTCTACTAAGGGGACAATAAACTTGTCAAAACTATTTACGCAAGGTCAACCAAAGCAGTAAAAAGAAACTAAGTATGCTTTCAAGCTACATAAATATAAATTTACGAACTAGTGAAAGAAAATGAAATTGTATTAATTGATGAATCAGTTACAAAATGTACACACACACACACACACACACACACACATACATATATATATATAAGAGAAAGTCTTCAAGAAGCAGGAGGCTGATTAGAAGAACTCGGAGCTCCAGGAGGAGTCGAAGTAGAAATCAGATGAGCTGAACTAGATGAAACTGGAGATAAAGCAGAGCTAGCAGGAACAAACATCCACTTCGAAACATGAGCAAGAACCTCGGGGAACTTAGCAGCATAAGTATCGATGGCCATGTTATAGCAAGATATCGCCTTCGCCGCAGAGTCCATAGCCAACTGACGCTTATAGTTTGAAGAAGCCAGGAAATCCCGAATGATGGTAGCCTTCTCTTCTTCAGCCTTTTTGCGAAGACACTCAGAGCTATTAAGTTTATCTTTGAGATCGGCAATATGCTTCTCCGCAACTTCAAAGTTCTTCATCAATTCGGGATAGTCCTTAACTCATTCCCCGAGGTAAGAAATTTCAGCTTGCAACTTCTCAACTTCAGATCGGAGCTCTTCTATTACCTTTTGAAGTTCCAAAAGCTCAAAATCTTTGCTCTTCACTTCAGCTTCGAAGTCTGCCAACTTGGCATTTAAATTTGCTGATAGACGTTCCAGCTCTTCAGATTTTTGGGTCAAGAGACCTTTGAAGTGGTCTCTCTCCCCTGCCAATTTACTCGCCTCGGCTCGCAAACAGTCCAGCTCACCTACTTTCTTTTTCTCCTCCTTCAGAGTAGCACGTACAGAGGAAAGTTCAAAATTCAGCTCCTTCATTGCCTCTTTATTCTGCGAATGGAGGGATGTGATGATACCATTATGTTTATTTATTATATCTTGATTGGTGGAGAAGGATCGCCGTACCACATAACGGTACCTTGCGAACTCAGTCAGCTTCTCTCCAAATTTTTTGTTCAGTTTTGTCAACTGAAAAACAAGATAGAAACAAGTACAATAAAATTAGAAATAAGAAGTAAGAAAGGAACTATAAATAAAATTAAAAAAAAAACATGTATACCTCATCAAGAGTTGCCTCGGTGTTCACCAATAGCTGCTCAGGAAAAGCAGACTCCATTACAAATGAAGCCTCGTCCATAACAGGTTCGGTAGTAAACGAAGTCCCCATATTCAGGACATCCTCATGAGGAAGCGAAGTCACGAGCTTGGTTGGAGGTAGCTCAAATTCCATCACTTCGATCTCATTAGTTTCAAAAATTAGGGTAGCTTCAATTTCTAAAATATCAGGGACTTCATCTACCAGTGGATTCCGCCCAACCTTCACATCTTTCTCTCCTCCAATCACTGAAGCAAGCCTCGCTTCATCCACTGTAGTAGAGAGGAGCAGGTCAGGATCGGAGATAGGAATATCAGAAAAAGGAACAAAGTTGTCAGCTTGTTCCATTTGATCCATAAAGTCATCTAAAGAGACGCTTTGAGGAGGAAGGACAGAGGGAGCAACCTGTTCCGAACTCTGCATCGCTGAAAGGAATAAACAAAAAATTAGCTCAAAGTAAAAAAGACAACATGCAAATAAAAGATAAAGAGAAACATGAAAAACCTACTAGATTGAAGAGATCATCACAGTAGAATGTTTGGGGAGACTCATTGCAAACAAAAAACATACCTAGATCTGATTCTGGGACTTCGAGGATAGAAGGCTCATCAGTAAGAGTAGTCCCCATCCGCATAACCTCGTCAACAATTTGACGAGGTGGAATTTTTTCACAAATTCTCTCAACTATAACATCAAAAATGTCACTATTATAAAGTCGATCTCTGAAAGGATCAGAAGTAGTCCGCTCAGAAGAGGAGGAAGAATCACCTGTGGGTTTGCGGATAAGCTCAGAGACTAGAAGCGCGTCCTCGCCATCACTGGAAATAGCAATGGGAGGATTTTAAGGTGATACAGTTACAATGGCTAGAGCAGTAGAATCCACATTGCCAGATGCTCTAGAAGTAGAAGAAGTCTTAACCATAGACTTCGCGACTGGAGTAACTGGGACAAGGGGCTTAATTTGAGAAGAACTGCCAGCAGCCGCCTTTACTAGCCTTCTCTTCCTCTTGGGGATAGGCTGGACTGGAGAAGAAGAGGCCTTTCATTTCTCACCCGCAGATGATTCGTCACACCAGTCAGAAGCATTGGCGATTCTGAGTTCGCCAGTTCGCTCAACCAAGATTGGGAGAAAAACAGCTTCATTATAGGGAGAAAGAGTTAGACCCTTTGCTAGTTCGTGAATATTCTTATACGAGTTATCTTTATTTGTAAGCCAACAGAAACCAAAAAGAAAAAGGTAAATAAAAATTGAAACGAAAGGAAAATAGAGACGAAGTCAGAAAGAGGTGAAAACTCACCCCTAATCTCCTTCAGGATGAGATGCACAGTCTTACCTCGGGTATCTTTAATTCGGGGAGCAAAGTTGAGCTTCCCTAGATCATAAGAACAGTTGTCCTTGACTAAGGTCTCCATAGCAATGATCTCTTCGGGCAAAAGACTCATTGGGATATCAGGAAGACCGTAGACAGCAGGAATTAGAAGAGCACCTCGGAAGCCGAAGCCTTTGCTGCCTCGAAACTGCTCTTTTACTACCGCCGTTGCGAACTTGGTATGCCAGTTGTTCACTTTATTAGGTTTATTAACAAATAAATTACACCCAGGCTTCACACCAGTGCACCATACTCGCCTATCACTGGAGTGAATGAATTTGAAAAAATATTGAAACATCCTCGCAGTGGGGCGGAGACCCAAAGCCTTGCAAATCACTTCGAATTGATGTAGATCTTGAATTGAGTTCAGTGATAGCATCATTGGATTAATACAGAAGTAGTTGAAACATTCAACTAAGAAAAGAGATGGTGGAAACCTCAAACCCGCCTCAATTTGATGATAAAAGAAGACGATGTGATCGTTATCCTTGGTCATCTCAATAGTATTGGGAATACTAGAATTGACAAAAATTCTAGCATCCAATTTTGGGAAGTCCACA
>CATKHJ010252551.1:0-11910 GCA_949750685.1 Vernicia montana
AGGGTAGAGAGATTATGAATGTTCCTTTAGAAGTGTCCACACCTCTAGGGGAATCTATGGATGTGAATTATATGTACCCTTCATGCATAGTAGAGATTGATGGGAAGAAACTTCCTAGTGATTTGATCGAATTAGAAGTGCCTGAATTCGATGTGATTCTTGGTATGGACTGGTTGCCTAAACACCATGCACACATAGATTGTTATGAGAAGAAGATGGTGTTCAAGCCATAAGAAAAGGGTGAGTTTGTATTTCAAGGAGATAGAAGTGATGTGCCTTCTAATATGATATCGGCCATTGGGGTGAGAAGACTTTTAAGGAAGGGATGTCAAGGATATCTGGCGCATATGGTTGATACAAGGAAGACTCTTAATGAGGTACAACAAATACCAATAGTTAGTGAGTTTTCAGACATATTTCTAGAAGAATTATCAGAGTTGCCACCAGAAAGGGAGATTGAGTTCAATATCAAACTTCTTCCTAGTACGCAGCCAATATCCATTCCTCCTTACAGAATGGCACCTATAGAGTTGAAGGAATTGAAAGTGCAGCTGTAAGACTTGTTAGATAAGGGATTCATTAGGCCAAGTAGTTTGCCATGGGGTGCATCGGTACTCTTTGTGAAGAAGAAGGATAGTTCTATGAGGCTATGTATCGACTACAGACAGTTGAACAAAGTAACGATCAAGAACAAGTATCCTTTACTAAAGATAGATGATTTGTTTGATCAATTGCAAGGAGCAAGTCATTTCTCTAAGATTGATCTCAGATCGGGCTATCATTAGCTTAGAATCAAGAATGAGGATGTATGTAAGACTGCTTTTAGGATGAGATATGGCCATTATGAGTTCACAGTGTTACCCTTTGGGTTGACCAATGCTCCAGCAGCATTTATGGACTTGATGAATCTGGTGTTCAAGCCATATTTGGATAAGTTTGTCATTGTCTTCATAGATGACATCCTTATTTACTCCAAGAGTAGAGAAGAGCATGAAGAGCATTTGAGAGTAGTATTGCAGACTCTGAGGGAGCATCAGCTATATGCCAAATTGTCGAAGTGTGAATTTTGGTTTGATCATGTGTGTTTCTTAGGACATATGGTTAGCAAAGACGACATTCAAGTGGATCCTAAGAAGATTGAAGCAGTGTTAAGTTGGCCTAGACCTATAAATGTGACAGAAGTTCGTAGTTTCCTTGGTTTGGCAGGCTATTATAGGAGATTTGTCAAGGATTTCTCCAAGATAGCTTCGCCATTAACTAAGTTAACTAGAAAGAAGGTGAAATTCCAGTGGGATGATGATTATGAAGAGAGTTTTCAAAAACTCAAAACATGCCTTACTATAGCTCCAGTACTTGCATTGCTATAAGGATCAAGTGGTTTTGCAATATATTGTGATGCTTCAAGAGTGAGACTTGGATGTGTTCTTATGTAGCATGGTAAGGTGATTGCATATGCTTCTAGGCAGTTGAAGAAGCATGAGATGAACTACCCTACATATGATCTAGAGATGGCAGCAGTTATCTTTGCTCTCAAGATATAGAGACACTAGCTTTATGGTGAGAAGTGTGAGATCTACACCGATCACAAGAGTCTCCAGTATATCTTGCAGCAGAGGGACTTGAATATAAGACAGAGGAGATGGGTAGAACTACTCAAGGATTATGATTGTCAAATCCTATATCATCCCGGGAAGGCTAACGTGGTAGCGAATGCTTTGAGTAGGAAGTCTATGGGGAGTTTAGCCCATATTGCAGTGGGGAAGAGACCCTTGATCAAAGAGTTGAAGGGATTGTTCAACAAAGGGTTACAATTTGAGGTTCCGAATCTCAAGTATTGATTGCTCACTTTCAAGTGAAACCTAAGTTGATTGATGAGATTAAAATAACGCAAGATGAAGACCCTTCACTTGTAAAGTTGAAAAGAGAAGTATTAGAGGGTCAAGCAGCAGAGTTTGAGATGAGAGATGGTGTACTGATGCATAGGAAGAGGATATGTGTACCGGATGTGAATGATCTTAGAGAGAAGATCATGAAAGAGATTCATCAAGCACCTTACAGTGTTCATCCAGGCGCCACCAAGATGTATCATGATATGAAAGATTGTTATTGGTGGTCTGGTATGAAGAAGGATGTGGCTAAGTTTGTGTCTTCATGCTTGACATGTCAGCAAGTCAAGTTTGAACACCAAAAGCCATCCAGTTTACTACAAGAGATTAAGTTACCCGAGTGGAAGTGGGAGCGCATTACGATGGACTTTGTTGTAGGGTTGCCAAGGAATTTTAGAGGTTATGACTCTATATGGGTGATAGTTGACAGATTGACCAAGTCAGCTCATTTCCTAGAAGTCAAGACAACCTACACATTAGCCCAATATGCCCAGCTGTATCTCAACAAGATTGTGAGTCTTCATGGTGTGCTTGTATCTATCATTTCGGATAGAGGTACTTAATTCACATCTATATTCTAGCATAAGTTACAAGAGGCCTTGGGTACTCAGTTGGACTTCAGAACAGCTTTTCATCTGCAAACCGATGGATAGTCAGAGAGAACCATACAGACTCTAGAAGATATGCTCTGAATGTGTGTGTTAGATTTTGGTGGGAGTTGGGATAAGTACTTGCCATTGATAGAGTTTGCATACAACAACAGTTACCACTCCACCATTGGCATGGCACCATATAAGGCATTGTATGGTAGAAAGTGTAGATCCCCGATATATTGGATGGAAGTGGATGACAAGCACATCAAAGGACCGGAGTTGATTAAAGAAACTTCTAAGAAGGTACCCATGATACGTGAAAGATTGAAGACTGCCTTCAATAGGCAGAAGAGTTATGCAGATCCGAAGAGAAAAGACGTCCACTTTTCCATAGGAGATCATGTGTTTCTTAAAGTCTCTCCTATGAAAGGTGTGATGAGATTTGGTAAGAAAGGCAAGCTTTCACCAAGGTATGTAGGACCATTTGAGGTGTTGGAAAGAGTTGGCAATGTCTCATATAGATTAGCTCTTCCACCAAGTTTGGGTTATGTACATCCCACATTTCATGTGTCCATGTTGAGGAAGTATGTACCGGATCCATCACATGTGCTACAACCACAAGTTCTAGAAGTGGATGAGAACTTGGCTTATGAAGAGACTTCAATTGCTATCATTGATCGTCATGTGAAGAAGTTGAGAAATAAAGAAATAACAATGGTGAAGGTGCAATGGAAGAACCATGGATTAGAGGAGTGTACTTTGGAGAATGAGCAAGGCATGCTACTTAAGTACTCTCATATATTTTCTGTATAATTCTTCATGTACTATATGTTTGTAAAATTCAAGAATGAATTTTCTATAAGGAGGGGAGAATGTAATACCCTGAATATTCATGTATGGACTTCTCATTAAGTATATAAATGAATTTTAAGTGTATGTCATATGTATGGATGATTGTGGATTGAATTCCTTGTGAAATGGAAGTTAAATTGTTAAGTAGAGCAGCAGGAAGTAAGTCACGCCTGCGATATGGGTGTCGCGACCGCTACCTTGGTTTTGCACCCAGTGTTGCGACCGCAACATAGACCGCGAACCTCTCTACCTGATTTGGATACCAAAATGAACAGTCGTGTGAACAGTACGAGGTAGAGATCGCAACATGCATGTTGTGATCGCGATATGTGAATCGCGACTGCAACTTGCCTGTCGCGAGCGCTATCGCCATCGGGGACAGATTTAGGAATCGGGCTCTATAAAAGGATTTTAAGACCTAAATCATTTCCACCCGATTTTCTAAGCTCTCTAAACACATTTTCTCTCAAGAAACTCTCAATCTATTCATTCTAAGTTGAAAGGAACACATCTATTGCTTCTATAGGAAGATCTAGGGTTGTATAACCCATTTCCTCTCTCCTCTAAGTCAAGCATTTAATTCAAGGTGAGTTAGGGTTTTGGGATTTCTTTATGATTCTTCTTCCTCATTGTTATAATCTATACTTTGGGGAGGGTATATGCTTAGAAATTATGAGTCTAGCATGTGTATAGTAATTATAAGGGTATGAATTGATATATTCTCCATTATTTATGTTTATGTGTTAAAAGCTCATTCTATAGGAAATCTTGAGGATCATGATGGGTATGATGAGTTGATGTGATTGTGGACTATCTATAGAGAGTTGTAGCATTCTTTTTAGCTAAGGTGAGTATTTAATATACTATTATGCTTATACCTAAATTTTATGAAAAATCCTATAAGCTTATGTATACTCATGTTATTCAATCTCTTGTGAAAGCCAAATAATTATGAATTATTGTGAATCATACTTCTAAATGATTAAGCTATATGTATGAAACCTAGCCAATTTGTTATTCATTATGATATATGTATATGAACCTTATAATAGAAATCCCCCAAACTGATGTGGGGCAAATATTAGACTTTGTGCACATTGTACCTATGGATAAGGTGTAATATTCAAACTCTAGCTAGGAATCGATCTTAGTCATGGAGTCTGATCCACTTCATGTAGCATGTCTGTAAGGGACCACTGCTTAGAGTATGCTTGTAAGGAAGCCTCTACTCATTTGACTCTAAGCATACCTGTAAGGAGGTTTTGCTTAATTATATGGAGCATATTTGTAAGGAAGCCTCTGCTTGATTTCTAAATAATCATGTATTTATGGCCATCAAACCAAATTGATATTCATTCATTATGTGATTCCATATGTTTATGTATTATGAAACCTGGCCTTGAATTATTCTTATGATATGATAACCCAAGTTAAAAGGTATAATAATATATTATTTACCCACTACTTTATCTCATTAGTGATTCCATTTTTCTAGGAGAATAGAAGTTCATCGGTTCGGTTCTTCAAGCATCCTCCTTCCTAGAGAACCAAGTTGATTAATGTAATTTCTCCTTTGATTATTTTGTAATTGAAGTTTACTCTAGATGCTCCATGGGTGTAAGAAATAGATATTCTTTTGGCCTTAGTGGCTTTATAGAATGATTTTGTATATGTATTGAATATGATATGAGATTATATGAGTAGTATGATATATTCTTATGAGAATCCATGTATGTTAAGTATGAATGGAGATTATGTGAATATGTATGTTCAGGTTGAGATTTTGGGTATGAGATGTATGTTTAGATGCAATGATGTCGTTTATGAAGTTATGTTTATGGGTTCTACGGGTAGTCGGTGGCTTTATGCCTACCCATGCCATAGGATCGTTATACCGCCCAAAGTGGGGTGTGACAACTTATGACTTAAACGTTTAAAAATTTATCATTCCATGACTATGATAGTGAATGCCCAAATTGCCATGACCAATGCATGATTATTACTTTATTTTCATTTGACATGAATATTTTTCTTACTTGATCATGAATGAATACAAGCTAAATGACTTAATTGCAATGTTTTATGATTAATGCATGACCTACTAAAAATAGTGCAATGCCATAACCCTAAAGCAGAAATCTCCTAGCTGATGTGGGAAACATCAGACTGTATGCACACTATTGTGAACCCTCATTTTAGCACCCCAAAAAATATTTCAGAACTCACCAGAGCTGATCAGAATATTTTTCTATCCAAACCGACACTTTTTCGATCCTGACCGGACCATCTGTACCAGACAGTATTTTCCCGAGACTGACCGAATTTTCCTCAAAGCTGACTGCCAACCTATCCCAAAAATATTTCTGAACTCACCAGAGCTGATCAGAATATTTTTCTATCCAGACCGGCACTTTTTCGATCATGACCGGACCATCTGTACCAGACAGTATTTTCCTGAGACTGACTGGATTCTCCTCAAAACTGAATGCCAATATGTCCGATATCGGATTCACTGCCACTGACCGGTAATTTTTCAGACTTCAGAAACTCCCAAAAACTGACCCAGAACCTCCGAAAAAAACCCTCGAAAATCAAACCGGAGGGCGAACGGCCCGAAAATCAAGCTGCCTCGCGAACTTTCGCGAGGCTGGCTGGCGCGTGTTCGTGAGGTGGCCTCGCGGAAGACGTGCCGTCGTGACTCGCGGCCTTCGCGAGCCACCTCGCGCGTCCGCACTGACGCGCCTGCTGCGCGTTAGTGACAGACGAGTGTCTGACGCGTCTGACCGGCCGCCAGGAGGGCTGGCGCATCCTCCAGTCTCCCTGGCGGACGCCGAGAGCTTTGCTAGCGGACGCGTGTGGCTGCCACCCGCGTCTGCGAGTCCTCTTCGCGGCCGGTCACCTTTTCGCCATTTTATCCTTTTACCCCTCATTTTTTCTGCTTTTGAAGCCCTTTTTGGTCTTTTTTTCACTCCCACCTGCTCCTATAAATACCCCATTTTTTTCCTTTCAAAATGACACCTTGAGCATTTTGTTGATTTGCTATCCACTTGCTCCCTCTCCCTCTCTCTCTAATTAGTTTTCTCACTCATCAATTAATTAATTAATTAATTAAAATCAATTTTAATTAATTAATTAAATTTTTAATTAGTTTTAATCTCAATTAATTAATTAAAAATTAATTTTAATTAATTAATTAAATTTTCAATCGGTTTTCACTCAATTTGATTAATTAATCATTTTAATTAATTAAAAATTGGTTAGTTAAGCAACTTAATCTTTTTTTTAAAATCAGTCTTATTTTTCGAAATGAAACTCCGCTCTGGAAATATCACTCTCCCATCACATAAACCCACAAAGAAGGTATAATCTCTTACCCTCACTCAAACCCCAAACCAAACCAAACCAATCAAATCTTTCCGATTTTTAAACCCCCCCTTCCACCTCATAGTGGAATGAACTATGTGTATTTTAATTCCCATTCAATGGAGTACGTAGGCAAGCTTGAAATCTAAATCCAAGTTTCAAATCTAAATCCTAATCAATCCCCTTCCCCCTTTTTATTTTCCATGTAAAAATGTAAATTTACACTTTCCTTGTAAATTTTAAATTAATGCAATTAGTTAATTATTTTTGGAGTAAAGGAGCAATTTTGTGATTTCCTTAATACCCATAAGGGTTAGAGGAAATACTCTCATTTACTTGTGGATGTTTAGATATCTTCTTTTTGCTTTTCCATACGTCTCAGGATTATGCTCGTGCATTATAAATTGTCATTAATACTTGTCATCCATGAAATCATTTTTCAAGTCAAATTAAAGTTAAGAGCCAAATCGAGATTATTTTAAAAAATCAAGAAACCTAGTTCCCGAGCTCAACCTGGTTAGTGGACTAGTGACTTTATCCTTGGGTAAATTAATCAAAGATTAATAAATTGGAGTCAAAATGGGTTTTTTCCTTAATTTTTTCATTTAAATAAATTAGGGTGGCGACTCCCAAATCCTTTTCAAAAGTCAAAAATCAATTTTCCGAGACGATAGCCACTTCCAATCGTGAGCACCGAAATTCATACCTTAACCTCCCTTAAAAATCGCTTAGCCTTTCCTTAAGGCAATCATTTTCCCGAGCAAGGGGAGGGACGTTCAGGCGAGACTTCACAACTATATTGACTCTAGCTAGGAAAAGCAATGGTCCTAGTTGTCACGACCCACTTTTGAGCCGCGACTATCCTAGGGCTTTGGTAAACATAAAGCCACAAAGAACCTGTAGAACTCTTACTTGATAACATTCCATCCATGGTATCATGTAACAATCTAAAATTAATCATCAAACTATCACACATACACCCCCCAAGATCAGAACCTGCTTGAATTATTCATTAATTTATTTATATACTTCATCAATTACATAATACTTAGCATTCAATTCATATACTTTCCCTTCTCATTATATTTTCCATCATTCTCATCAATAATTATACATCCCATAAAAGAGGTAATTTAGCAACATATTATATACGTAAATCCATTACTACACAACATTCTCAATTCATAACTCAAGTTCTCATCTATCTATACTTAATAAAACCAAAATAGTTAATTACATTCCTGGAGCTCTAGACTTTTGATTACAAATATATACATATATGCAAAATGAGCTTTACTTGGATTTAAGGCTCTCAAGAGATGAAAAGAGACTTTAGAGTTCACCATGTACTATCCACTAATCTCTTAAAAAAAAATATCAACAACAACTATGAGAAATCTCAGTGAGTAACGATTATAATATCATATATGCATGAAGGAAAGATACAATGGGTCATAAGAATGGTTCATGATTTACAAGGATCAATGTCATGAAGTAAATGGTATAAGAAGAACAATAGAATATATATATATACAAAAGTTCTTAGGTTTAATGATCATATTTGACAGAAATAAATCACTTGGTGAAAGTAAAACATATATGTATTACTCACCATGATAAAGAAAGCAGAGGCCTAATGGCATGCCTGAGAGTAAAGAACACATATGCATACTTCACATCATTAATAAGAGCAGCTTAATAGCTTTCTCCCATGGTCTTGCACAGAACTGATCAGGTTCTATAGCTAGGTCTTTATACTCTTCCTAAACAAGAGTTCGAATATTATATCTTATCCATAGGTACAATGAGCACAATGTATAATGTATTGCCCCACATTAGTTAGGGGATTTTTGCTTAGGGTTCATAGTCATTGGCCATGGTAATTATCATTAATAAACAATAGGTTTCCATAGAATCAATGAATTTAAGTCATGGTTCTTATACATATAGTCACAATAAGGTTATCAATAGTCATAACAAGCATTATCATGGTTCATGAACAAAGAAAAACATAGATATATATATAATAGCAATTAGGGCTCATGAACAACAATTTAGGTTTTACAAGCTTTATAGAATTTAGAACAAATATAGTAGTATAATTGTCACTCACCTTCACAAACACTTCTATTCTCTTAAATCTTTTCTTCACATCACATAAAAAGGTTGGCAATCTCCATGCCCTTCATTCCCCTTTTGACTTGCTCTATCCTCTACAAACAATATATACACATATAAATAGACTCATTCAACACTCAATTCTAGCTTAGAAATGCAAAGAATTCCATATAATAGCAAGGTTTGAACTTAGATTGAATTAGCATTCTAACTCCCTTTTTACTATCATCCTATTATCAATAATGTTATAGAAAACTAATTCAAGCTAATAATTCAACTATACATGCATTTACTCATCAAATCCCAACTCAAAACTTAATTTACAACTCAATAGATATCTTAACTTAAAATTATTAAAGAAGTTTTAGAGAAATTTTACCTCTTCTTTGACCTGGATGAGGAATCTTCCAAGTAAAAGATTCAATTCTAGTTTTTTTGAAGAATATTTTTTACAAGATTTGTGTTAGAAATATTTAGAAATGAAAAGGAAAGAGTAAAGGTGAAGAAACTGAACAAATAAAGGTGTTTTGGTTGGAATTTTCGGTGGTTGGGTTATATTTATCCATTTAAGGGTAGTTAAGCATTAATTGCACTCATTTTCCCTTCTGAAGCAAGTTCATGGTTGTGACTTAGAAAGTCACTGTGGTGAATTTCATCCAGTAGCCAAAATTGAATTTCCCTAGCTAGTTCACAGCCATGACTTTAAAAGTAATAGCTGTGACTTTACTTATTTTACCAAAACGCTTGCTACACTTATCCAAATGACTTGATTTTTTTTTCTACTTAAACTAGACACATAAATCTATAACATATCAAAAATCCAGCTCAAAATATGAACTATACGATTTATAGTGAATTTTGAAAAGCTTGACCTGTTTATGTGCAAGTTCAGTCCGAACAGTCTCCACAAATTTTACTATATCACCAAACATACATACTCAATTGTAAAACTAATTTAATGTTAATTATTTTACATATAAATGAATTTTTTTTATGTTTTGTACTACATCTAAATTAACCTTTAAGGTTATCAAAACCAATAGACAATCTCAAACTTCCTACATAAACAATAATCTAAAGTACTTGATAATATATCTTTCACTCAATCATTCAGCATGACTCACACTATAATCATTCTTAAATCTATTTCCTTATACTATCCTCTCCATCCCATCAATTATAAGTCAATTAGATTAAAAGAATATCAATTAACACTTGTATACATAATAAAAATTCAATATACATATCTAGCATACACATGTAACCAAATCTCATTTTAAATATCTATACGAATTGAAGCACATATATATCTCATATATCACCTAACTCATAAACTCCTTGAGTACGTATGACTCATATAGGGTTGGGGTATTACACTAGCTGTGGGACTTGATTATTCTTGTGCAGTGACAATGTGGCATGCTTCCTAAGATGAGCCTCTGGTTCCCCAATTGCAAGGTGAACATGTATTTTTACCTATGTTCTCCCAAAATTCATGGTAAGTATGTATCTTTTCCTTTGTTTTTCCTTTATCATGGTGAGCATGTCAATGAGCCTTTGCTTTTTCTTTATCATAGTGAGCATGTCAATGAGCCTCTGCTTTCTCTTTTTCATGGTAAGCATGCAGTGATACCTCTGCTTTCTCAATTTTTTTTTATAGATTTTTGCTAAATCTATGAACTACTTGATCAAAATGCATAAACAATTGCCATTTGAATTAATTTTATGACCTATGATTCTTTAATGAATTTTTGCCTTGATTTGTTCATTGGATTGATACAAGAACCGTGAACCATCTTTGTGGGCCAACCTTGAACTACCTAGCCCACAAGTATGATAGTATATTTTCCACTCATTGAGTTTTATACTCACCCCATTCCTAAATTTTTTTACAGGAAGTTAGAGGAATTTCAAGTAAAAGATCAAGTACCTACTTTGCTTGAAGCTTGTTGTATACTTAAAGTAAAGAATATTATTTTGTGTATTATATACAAATTCATAAGTATATGAATATCTGAATACTTCTAGATGCTCCATATGTATAATGGGATTTAGTATGGTAATCTGTAATTTATTAGCTATGAATAATCTAAGTGTGACTATGTTATATAATTGTGAACCCTCAATTTTGCACCTCCAAAAATTATTTCTGAATTCACAGAACTGATTAGAATATTTTTCTAGTCAAGTCAGCACTTTTTCGATCCTGATCGGACAACCTGTATCAGACAGTATTTTTTCAAAACTGATCGAATCTCTCCCAAAACTGACTGCCAAAATGTCCGATAATTAATTTCGGACCCAACGACACTGACCGATAATTTTTTAGTCTTCAGAATAGCCCGTAAACTGACCCGAAAACTCCAAAAACTGACCCGGAGACCCCGAAAACCCAAAAAAAATGACCCAAGGAGCGCAGCCACGTGGTGTCCTCTAGGAGGGCCTGCGGATCCGCAAGGTCTCTGCGCGGATCCGCAAGGCCTCCTCGCGGACGTCCTTGAAATCGCCATGCGGATCCACAAGACGACCTGTGGCGGCCGCAGGTAACCCCTGCAGATCCGCACTGCAGCCTGACGCGTGCGTCAGGCTGCCGTGCGGTACGGTCCGCAGGTCTGACTTGCGGATCTGCACGCTGATCTCGCGGATCCTCCAGGCTCCCTTGCGGACGTCCTCCAGCTCGACCTGCGGACGCGCGTATCTCTGACGCGCGTCCGCACGCGTGTCCTGCGGCCCCAGACCTTTTTGTGCAATTCCGATTTTACCCCTACCTTTTTCTATTTTTCTGTACCCTTCTTGGTCTTTTTTCCACCCCTATTTTCCCTATAAATACCCTACCCCTCTTCACTTCAAACCACACCAAAACAATTTGTTGAATTTCCAAATTGTTTCCTCTCTCTCTCTCTCTCTATAATTAGTTTCTCTCTCTAATTAATTAGTTAATTAAAAAAATTAATTTTAATTAACTAATTAATCTTTTTTAAAAATTCCCACCAACCCATAATTAATTAATTAATTAAAAATCAATTTTAATTAATTAATTAATTTTTTTTAAAAAAATCTTTTTTATCCACTTTCAATTAGTTAATTAATTAAAAAAA
>CATKHJ010252702.1:0-13238 GCA_949750685.1 Vernicia montana
TGATTAATGTATTAGCTCATTTTCTATTAAGTCTTTTTGTATAGATGATTATTCAAACTTAGAAGCTTCATGGTAATGTATTGAATGGTATATGTAATGGAAATAGTCTTATGGGCCTTTTAAGCATTAAGCTTTCGAATATGATATTGTAATGGAATATTAAATGATATTAATGAATATGGGATTGGCATAGTTGTTTGGTTCTGATCTTGGGAGATTGCATGATATGGTTATAGATGATGGATTGATGAGGTTCCTACGGGTTTTCGGTGGCCTTAAGCCTACCCATGCCCTAGGATCGTCACGGCTCGGAAGCCGGGTCGTGACACCTCCTCCACTCTATGTCATACACATGGGGGTTCATCACTCGACTCTCTCTGTTGAGATCCAGCAATAGAAGCTTCATCTATTGCCTCTTGGCTACGTGTGGGCTCTATCTCTATTCTATGTAACATTCGATTATCATATAACACAATTCATCTTAGTACCTATTTATTTTCAATAATCAACTCAACAAAATGCATATATAATAAATGGCAACGTAAATAAATATTCTAAAAGCATTAAATACATAAACTTTTCACATTCTATTAATATTCATATAATTTTTTTTACATAGTTCATCACTATTTTCTCATTTATTTTTTACAATACATGTTTTTTTACATTCCCTTTTTATTCTCTATCTTACAGAAACTACTTTCAGATACTACTCTTCTCTTTTTACATATTTCATATATAATACATATCTACACCGAATTTTCTTACTCCTTTCTTCTTCTTTTTTTTCTTTTAATTCGCCCACCACTAATTTCCTCCTGACTCAGAAGAACTCCTCGGTACCACCCTAGCTGTGGAATGCTTGTCCGAAGCAAAAGCCATTAGTCTAATAGGGCAATCTCTATTCGAGTGTCTTGTGCTATCGCACACCGTACACATGTGCCTCAGATACTCCGTAACTGGTCTGCGAACACTAGGTATAGGCACTCTCTTACTGGTAGTTCATCTTAACCTTAACCCTCTAAATGTTATCCCCCTCGTCTATGTAACTAAGCCCTGAAGATACCGAAGTCTCACCTCCAAGACAGTGACCTAAGCCTCAAGTGCTAACACTCTCATCCTAAGGTCTATATCCATTGGTAGATTAGGATCCTCCTTTAGATCCTCTTCTGATAGATACTTTACATTATGTGAAGCTACCTCGAAAACCTGATCATCCGGGTGAGCCTCCTTATCTGATGATGTCGACATCTACACAAACCGTTAACATGTTAATTACAAATAATTTAATACATATATGTTCCATATATACACAGGAATATCAAATTTTATACGAACTTCGCAGATTTAATCCTAATGATAGACAAAATGATAAGAAGGACCCTAAACTCTATGGTACTACTTAAGACTACAAGTTACATTTATGTAAAATACTTAAGCTCTGATACCAAAATTTTCACATCCCACTTTTGGGATGGACGGTCTTAGGGTATGGGTAGGCATATGCCACCGAAAACCTATAGAACCCCACTATTTTTAGAATACTGTGAACTCTCAATTTTGCACCCTCATGATGCTACCGCAGCTTGACACTTGCTAAAATTAGTGCGCTACGCAGAGCTGGTACGGCGTTCCCGCTAGCCAGTTAACAGGCATAGGTCAAGGGGGAAGCGCCCCCGAAAGGGAAATGATTTATTTCTTCCAACACAGACCGACATCACTTTTTCGATCCTAACCGGATTTTTTTAAAACAAGATAGCACTTTCCTAAAACTGACCATATTTTTCCCAAAACTGACTACCAATATGTCCGATAATTAATTTTGGATCCACTGCCACTGACTGGTAATTTTTAAGACTTCAAAAACTGACTCGGAACCCCCAAAACTAACATGAAAATCTCGAAAACCTAATAGGCGAGCGAAAAGGCACGAAACCCAAACCAGCTCGTGGATGTCCGTAAGCTGTGCTTGCGCGTCCGTAGACCGTCTGTGCACATCCGTGAGATAGTCTCACGGACGCAGAAGGCGCGCCAGAAGGCTCACAGATGCAGCGTGTCGTCTGGCGCATCTGCACTGACGCGCCTGACACGCTTCATACTAACGCGTGTCAGATGCGTCAGTACAATGGCTGACGTGTTAGCTCGCGCGTCCGCCAAGCATCCTGGATGACATCCGCAAGCTATGCTTGCGGACGTACGTCTTGTGGCTGTCCTTCTATTTTTTGAAATCTCCTTTTTACCCCTCATTTAACCCACTTTTTCAGCCCTTTTTAGTCTTTTCACCCCTCATCCATCTCCTATAAATACCCCCCTCCATCCCTCACTTCAATTCACCTATTGAGCACTTGCTGGTTGCTATCCACTTGCTCCTCTCTCTCTCTTTCTAGTTATTTTTCCACACTCATTTTAATTAATCATCCTAATTAATTAAAATTAATTAATCAAATTCTTTTTAATTAATTAATCTTAATTAAGCTTCAACTCAATTCGATTAATTAATCCTTTTAATTAATCATCTTAATTAATTAAAATTGGGTAATCAAGCAACCAAAGCATCAAATTAATCTTTTTCTAAAACCAACCTCGTTCTCCGAAATAGAACTCCGCTCTGGCAAAATCACTCTCCCACGACACAAACCCAAAAAGAAGGTATAATCTCTTACCTTCAACCAAACCAATCCAATCAAATCTAACCGATCCTTCCCCCTTCACCTCACCGTTGAATGAACTACGTGGGTATTGATCCCCATTCAATAGGGTACGTAGGCAAGCTTGGAATCTAAATCCAAGTGTGAAATTCAAATCCCAATCAATCCCCTCCACCTTTTATTTTTCCATTGTACATTGTAAATTTTAATTAATGGTATTAGTTAAATTAATTATTTTGGAGTAAATGAGTGATCTTGTGATTCCCCTAGTACCCATAAGGGTTAGAGGAAATACTCTCCTTTGCTTGTGGATGTTTAAATACTCGCTCTTTATTTTCCCATATATTCCATAAATATGCCATGATCATGCATTTTATAATCGTCATTAATTACTTGTCATCTATGAAATCAATTTTCAAGTCAAATTAAACTAAAGAGCCAAATTGAGATTATTTTAAACCAAAAATCTAGTCCTCGAGCTTAACCTGGTTCGAGGGCTAGTGACTTTATCCTTGGGTAAATTAATCAAAAATTTATAGATTGGAGTCAAATTGAGTTTTTTCTTAATTTTTCTATTTAAATAAATTAGGGTGGCGACTCCCGAATCTCTTTCAAAAAATCAAATCAGTTTTTCGAGGCGATAGCCGCTTCCAATCATGAGCACCGAAACTCGTACCTTAACTCCCTTAAAAATCACTCGCCTTTTCTTAAGGCAAAAAAATCATATTTTTCCCGAGTGAGGGGAGGGGCATTCGGGCGAGACCTCATAAATACCAATGTAACTCCGGTGGCATACTGGCAGCACATTCACATTTCCCAAGATCAAACCTGCAAGGAAAATAATACTCCCAATATCTCCACCTTATATCCTCAACTCCATTTAAGGCATAAGCCATTTCACAGTCACCATTTCACATTACTAGTTTGTATTTATTATATTCAGTGCAGTCACTTATATGCATATACCATATCACATTTATAATAGATTATGTATTATGGAGACACTAGATAATACCGATATACATCATCATATACAATCACATTTATAAATTCTTATTATATACCTCTATACTATATTTGCATAACTAGTGCAAAATGTACGCTAAAACCTTCAACGACAAGTGAAGTAGGATACTTGCACTGTGGATCTACTAACCTGAAAAAAATATAAGGGAAAGGGGTGAGATTCAAATCTCAGTGAATATATAATAAATAACCTGGCACAACAATTGAAATGCATCAATAGAACCATTGGCTCAATAGGTTAACATAATAAGTAATCAACAAATTTCCAAATCAATACAATTGATGGATCAGCAGAAATTATAATCAATTTTCTGTGAATTTAATTTACAAATCTCATATAAAATAGTACTGTGAGACTCACAGATTTCATGTTACATATTAAGGCACAAGATTAGCTAGGTCTTGTGGCTAGGGCGTTCAAATAACTCCTAGCAAGGTTCAAGTCACTGTGCACAGAGTTTGGTGATCCCCTCACCGAAGGAAGGGAATTTATGCTTTTTGGCTTAAGTTAGGGTTCAAATCAAATAGAATATTTTCATATATAGAGAATTAATTAGGGTTCAAAGTTACAAAGGAAATTTATCAATTTCAAGGTCACATGATCAAGTACAATTCACATATTCAAAGTGAAATGGGTATGTGCCGGGAAATTTAATATATACTCACCTTTTCTTGTTATGCTCCAAAGTACGAGTATTCTTCCTCAATTCCTTCGTCACTAAATTCTTCCTCTTGAAATTCCTCTTCACCTTCTATATATTACAAAATATTTATATAAAATTTAATTTCACATAATTACATTTATTTACTTATCAACTTAGAAGATTAGTTTATAATTACTATTTTTATAATAATCTATTCTCCAATTGATTTGATTCTAAATTTGATCAAATCCTAATAATTTCCTCTCCATAATTTTCAAAGTTTAATTTTGTTGATTTTCGGTAATTCCCAAAAGTTATTTTTCTGAATTCTCCTAAATTCTTAATCCTAGAGTTTATAGGAGTTCAGTACACTCTTTTGATTATAACTCAAATTACAAAACTCCATTTGAGATAATTATTTTTTTCAATTAAACTAGACTTATAAGGGCACATTTCATTAGTTTTGATCTCAACTTATTTCTGCCTCTAAGGTTGTCCAACTTAAGGGTTAATATCAGGAATTTCGCCAGGCTAGATACCCTGTCACAACTTAATAATTTTCATATATCTCCCAATATAATTGGAGTTTTACTCTAAAATTTATATATCATCTAAAAGAAATATCAAAGTTCATTTCTTATGTTTTATTCATTTCAAATTCTTATCCTAAGATACTCGAAATTGGCCTCAAACTTCCTAAAATCTCAGGGTAGTCTGCAGGAAGCAGTTTCCTTCTCCTTCCCATATCTCCAAAAATAACAAGAATTAGCTTAAATTTTCTATATATAAATAAACTACAGACATCAAGCTACAATTTTAATGTTTTACTTTCCTCAAATTCGTACTCTAAGTGGTTCATTTACCCTTCTCAATTTACAAGACTTTCAAATCCTCACATCTGTCTACTTTGGTTTTCTTACTTGTTTCTATTCTTTCCTTCTACTCTTTTCTCCCTTCCACTAAAATTACTTCAATTAAATCTTTTTCATTCACCAATTTAGTTTTTCTCAACTCCAAATCCCATTTTCTCTATCAAACATCAACAATCACAATATCACAATTAACATCATCATACAACACACATACACACATATATATATAGATGGAAAGAATTAAATTAATTCATATTCTTACCTTAAAAATCCTTTTATTCTTCTTCTTCTTCTTTTTCTTCTTTTCTTTGCTCTCTCCTCCTTTCTCTCTTCCTTTCCTTAGTGGAAATTTTAAGAAGTGTAAACAAAATGAGCCTTATCTTCCCATCTATCCCTTTATATATTTTTTGTTTCTTTTTCTTTTATTTAATTCCTATGGAATTTTTGCCAATTATCCACCCTTGGATTCATCATGCTTGGCTGGCCTTTAACACCTATTTTTACTATATATTTTATTATTATTATTATTATTTTACTTAAGTCAATGTAATAATTATTTTTTTAAAAGAAAATTACATTTTTGCCCCTTTTTACTCTAAGTTTTACTATACTTTCTAATTTAAGTCTAAAATTATTTTTAGTCTCAAATTTAAAATTCTAATATTATTTCTAGGTAGTTCCTTAATAATTTTACTTGAATTAAAATTTTTGAAAAATCCTAAAAGTCGCTATTCTACCGATATCGCGTACACTAACTCAATTCTCTTAATCGCGCTCCATATAAATTCTTGGATTCCTAATTTCCTATTTTCTAGATTTCTAATGGTCAGAAAAATCCTGGGGTGTTACAACACTGATCTTCGTACTGAGAACTGAACCAAACTAAACCATACTCAAATTGGAACCAAATACCCGATACCCGTACTGATTAACTAATTTATATATATTTATATAATTATAAATTTATAATATATAGTATATATACTATTAATTATAC
This sequence comes from Vernicia montana, assembly GCA_949750685.1. Taxonomy (NCBI): domain Eukaryota; kingdom Viridiplantae; phylum Streptophyta; class Magnoliopsida; order Malpighiales; family Euphorbiaceae; genus Vernicia; species Vernicia montana. Next base: position 6,188 of record CATKHJ010252702.1, read on the forward strand.
ATGTATTTATATTTATATAATTATAAATTTATATTTGAATCCTTGAACCGAACTGAACCAAACTCGGATTGGAATCGAATACATGAATATCCGAATCCTCGAACCGTACCATATCGAATTATCAAGATGATTCAGTACGAATATTTTCTCTAAACAAGTCGGGACCAGTTCTTCTATAATCTATTCATCATGTGCTAATCCGTCTGCATTACCGCTTTGTGACACATTCTCGCCATTACTGCTAGGGGTAAGCATCGATCGGTTTGGTTTTTGAACCGAACCAAACCGATAAAAGCAAACAAACTGAAATTATCATCTATTAAAATCAAACCAAACTGAATTACAAATAAAATCAAAATTCAACCGAACTGAAAAAATAGGTTCGGTTTGATTCGACAATTCGATTTACGCTACTTAAGGTTATTTATTGGTGGTTGACAGGTGAAGAGGGCAGGGGGCTATCATGTCAAGCTCTCAATTTTTCTAGCTTCGAAAAAAAAGGTGTCTGGGCCATAGAGTTGTACAAGCTCAACCTAGGAACTAGAGCTGTACAATTTTGAGACTCTGTCTCTCTCTGTCTCTCTCTTTCTCTCTCTTTCTCTTTATTTATATATATATATATATATATATAATATCACGTAATTATAGAATAATAAAACCTCAATTTAAGTTTAATTTATCATAAAAAAATATTAAATTTTAATTTAATATTAAAAATAATAATTAATAACAAATATTGATAATATTATGAAATATTAATAATATTATTATTAGAAGTTCATAAGTTAAATTTTAATAACAAATATTTAACTATATGTATAGTATTATATATTCTCTTATGGTAAAAAAAAAAAAAAAACAGTATTATATATTCTTTGGCAAAAAAAAAAATAGTGTTATATTAAGAAACATAATAAAAAATAAGAAATAAAAGGTGAGGGTCAGTTAGCATTTCTATCAATTATTTTTTGTCTCTGTCTCTCTCTCACTCTATGTATGGATTCAGTAATACTGAGTGGAAGGAGAGGGAGAGAGAGCATAGTTGTGTAAGGCATGTAGCACTAGCCTCTAGGTCTCTGTTAACAACAATTCTTTTCTTATTATTTTTTAATTATTCATTTTTATTTAATGAAGCTAAAAGTTGTATGTTGAGATGGTCTAATCAGTTGGATCCAAGAATAAATAGAAGAGCTTTTATTGACGACGAAGAAGAAAGACTAATGCCAGCTCATAGACTTTATACTATTAGGTTCGGTTCGGTTCATTCTGTTTTTTTATTAAAAATCAAACCGAAATAACTGATTTTTTTCAAAATTAAAACCGAAACCGAACCAATTTTTTTTAAAACTAAATCGAATTGCTTAATTGGTTCAATTTAGTTTGGTTTTACCCGAATAATGCTCACCCCTAATTACTGCTAACGATCAGACTATCAAGCAAACTAAGTTTTTTCAAAGCATCCTGCAATAATTTAACTACAAAATCACATTTCTGCTCATCTTGTTTTTCCACCTCAGCTACTTCATAAATGTCACAACTCGAACCTCGAGAGCACATGATCGGCACTAGTAAACGGAAAAACATAAGGCTTTTGGAACCCATAGTAAGTCTGACTAACTATTAAACGACTAAAACATCAATCATTACAATAACCTCATCATCACTTTCTTACTTTCAAAAACCTCACATCAACTTGAATACGGAAATACAAAATTCACAAACTCAACATAATTATACATAAATTACATATAACAAAATAACAATGTGAAGTTCTAGAATTTGAAATTATATTTATCATACATGGAATAAATAACTGGACAATTGTGAAGGAGAAAATGCAGTGCCACTCTTCAATAATTGTAATCAAATTCTTCTGATTTTGCTGCTAACTTGGGAAAAAAATGTTGAACATGGGTGAAAGTTCGACTCAATGAGCTGATATAAATCAATTGGCATGCATGTAATAATTAATTCATATGAAATGTCATGTCATAAATAATCATCCATAAACATACATAGAAAAACATGATGAAAACAGTTCGTGGAATCCAACCCTCATCTAATATCCAATCTATCATAATTAGGGAGCCGACCCCCTCCCTTGACTCTCTTAAAATTTAAACTATGGGGCCACAGTGAGTCCAGCTCAAACTAGGCATCCCTATACTCTTTTGTCTATGTCCAGGAGCCACGGCGAGACCAGCTCAAGCTAGGCTATCCTGTAATACCATCATCAATTATACATCATCTCATATACATATATCATCATATAATCATATACATTCTTTTGTTAGTATGAGTTGGACCCACATCCTCCCATTTCCATTGCAATCACAAGCATACATAGCAATCATAGATTTCATAACAGATATACGAAATGACTGTAGACACCATATTTTGTCCAGACAATTTTAATTATTTTTAAAAAAATATAGAAAAATTCCAAAAAATAAAGATTTGTTTGAAAATTGAAATTTTCAATTATTTCAACTGTAGACACTGTATTTTAATAAGTGAATTCCTAAATTTTTAGTAAATTAAATGATTATTTTAATTTTAGCAAATTTTTATTGATTTTCAAGTTTTTCTTCAATTTTTATCTTAAAATAGGTTTTTAAATTTGCATATATTTTTTTAATTTTAGTTTTAGAAAGTAAAATTATGGTTTTTTTTTTAATATAAACTAAAGTGTTAAAATTAAAATTTTGAAATAAATAATCTAAAAAATGATTTTTCATGAATTAAGGGATCTTTATTTATTTTATTTTCTTAATATTTTAAAAAAAAGAAAGATAAGGAAAGATAAGGAAAAAAAAAAGAAAACAATTGAAAAAAAAGACCCGAGCTCTCAATCTCTTCTCTCTCTCCATACACAGCTCACCAAATCCCATTCCGGAATTTTCTCTGACCAACTGTGAGATTCTAATAGATTCCTGAACAGCTCATCATCTTGATGAGCAGATAAAAAATTCTTCCAGCTCTCTTCTTCACTCTGTCCTCACCATAACAGTAACTCAAAAAAAGAGGGGACTCGAGGCTGATTCCTCTTCTCTTTTTCTATCATCTGTTCTATCTCCTTCACCCATCACCGTTCATAGCCTCCATCTCTAGTTCTCACCATCAGCCAAAAGGAAACCCATATACCCACTCTAAAAAACTGACTCAGTTCTAGCTCTCTCTCTCTGAATTCGACTCATCTACCTCTCACCATAAAAAAAAAAGAAAACACCAGACCTCTCTCTCTCTAGGACTGTTCCTCTCCCCGATCTCTCTATCCCTCACCATGACTCTCTGAATCAAACCCTTATCAAAACTCTCTCTCTCCCTGATCTCATATTGACTCTCGACCTCCTCTCACAAAAGCACAACTCATTTTTTCCATCTCGATCTCTCTTTCCCTCATAACACCGATTCTCACTCTTGCTCATTACTCACCCAAAAACAAAGCTCCCTCTCTAAAAAACTCTCTGCTCACCCATGACCCTTACCAGAAGACCTCACCATCACATAATCCTTCACTGACCCTTACCCTCACACGAGACTCGACTCTGATTCTCCTCCCTCTCTCAATTCAATCGACCCCAGCCACTCTCCCTCTCTCGAACCCATACAAACCATGACCTTTGCTTCTCTATTAGACACTCATTGACCCTCACACCCGAAAAATCTCAACTCTCTCTCTGCTCGCCATCGGCCTGGTTTTATTTTTGATTTTGTTTGGATGAATCATCTTTGTTGATTAGAAATGGGTATGGTTTCATTAAAGCCTGATTTTGGAAATCTTAACCGAGCTCCGTCATTCTCTAGCATCGTTGTATACTTCTATTCTCTCTCTGCCTTTGTTTTAACGATGGTGGTTTGAATATGTTTCTTTTGAATCATTTGTTTAGGTGTTTTGTATGGTGTTTTAGTTGTAATTATGAATCAGTATGGTTGGATTGATTTCAATCGATTGTGTTTTTGTTCCTTTGATCGATTGCGATTGATTTTGATTTGTTAATCCATTGCTCGATACTGGAAGAAAAACACAAAATCAGGTATGGTGGATTGCTTGAGTTGGAAGGTCCTCTTCCGGTGCTGGCTGTTCTTAAATAATATTCTTCATCTGTTTTTAGTGCTCAAAATAGAAAAAATGGGTTTGGTTGCTTTGCTCTGTGATTTTTGGGTCTGGTTCATTCAAATTTCATTTGGTATTTCAGTATTCGGTAAGATTTTCTATCCCTTTTGATATTTTGTGTTCTGTGTTCTTGTTGGTTTTGAATTAAGCTGAGAAAAATGGAAAACTCTAATTTCATTTGGGCTAAATTTAATATTAATGAACTGAAATTGCAATCTATGTTCCTTGCAAGTTCTCTATTTCTCTATACTTTGATTCATCAATTTGTTATTTTATTGTTGTTTCTGAAATGAGAGTTTGGTCTGTGATTAAAAAGGAAGTTGGATCAGGTATTATACTTTGAAATGTTTGGATCAGATGACATGTTGATTGTTTTTGCTTTGCTTGGTTTTACTATTTTTTTTAAATGGATAAAAATGGTCTGTGGATTAAAAATATGGGTCTGGTGCTTATTGGTTTGATTTTTTGTGAGTTGGCAGATTAATTCTAGTTCTTACTTCTATTATTTTGTTCTGTGAATTGAAATTCTTTTCTTTGGGATTTCATATTGAACAAAAAAAAAACTAATTTGTTTTTACATTCTATTGGTGAATCGTTGTTACTAGATTTATTAATTTCTCTTCTGTTTCTTTGGTCGATTGTGATTAATTTCGGTTCTTAATCTGTCTTTGGTGCTTGGAAAGGCATAAAATGGGTCTGGTTCTTATTCTATGATTTTTGGTGAGTTGGTAGATTAGTTGTGGTTCTTGGTTTTTATCTTTTATGAGGCTGTGATGATTTTGAAGTGGGTCTGCTTCTATTTCTTTAAAGCTTTAGTCGTTTTCATTTGTGGATTTGATAGGTTCCTTTGTTGCTTGATAATCTAAATTGGGTTTGGTTACATTTTGGAAATCTTGTGGGGTTTGGATTTGGAATTTCTGGAGTTTTTCTTAAAATTAGGTATGATTTTGGACTATTGAAGCTGTGATTGGTTTTATATGTGGTTCGGTAATTTCCCTTAACTCTTGCACTATGTGATTATTCATTCATGTTTCATACCTAAAAATAATTAATTTGTTTTAATTACCTTATTATATCTGGCATTTTAGTTTGTGAAGGGATTCGTCATGCGGCAGGAGGATGGGTTGCCATCTCCAGCTGTGAGTCCTTGGGTAAACTGAAACCCCCTCCCTATGACTGGTTGCCATATAGAAAGGTGGAGGCCTTTATCTGTAATACCCCACATATAATGTATGGATTTCTCATTAAGTATATGAATGAATTTCAAATGTATATCATATGTATGGATGAATGTGAATTAAATTCCCTAAGAAATGAAAGTTAAATTGTGAAGTGGAGCTGCAGGGCATAAGTCGTGCCTGCAATCTGGGTGTCGTGAACGCGACCTTGGTTTGGCATTTAATATAGCGACTGCAACATAGATCGTGAACCTCTCTACTTGAAATTACCACCAGAATGAACAGTAACGTGTAGCGACCGCGATAAGGGAATAGCGACCACGATTGGCTTGTAGCGACCGCGACTTACCTCGGGATCAGAATGGAGGAAACAAATTTAAATAGAAAGTTAAAGCCCCATTTTCATTTTTCACGAGCCATCAGAGTTTCTAAACTCATTTTCTCTCAAAGAAACACCCACTCACTCACATTAAATGCTATGAACTTCATTGATTGCTTAAACTAAAGGATTTAGGGTTGTATTGTCCATTCCTTCTCCTATTCCTTGAAGCATTGGTTGAAGAGGTGAATTAAGGTTTTGGCTTTCTTTTAAGTCTTTTCTTCCTCATTGTTGTTAATTCATGTTTAAGGAGGGAATATGACTAGAAATTATGAGTCTAGCATGTGTATAGTGATTCTAAGGGTATTAATTGATATATTCTCCATTATATGTGTTTATGTGTTAATAGCTCAACCTAGAAGAAATCATGAGGACCATGATGGTTATGATGAATTGATGTGATTATGGATCTTCTATAGAGAGTCATAACATTCTTTTGGCTAAGGTGAGTATTTAATATACTATTATGCTTATACCTAAATTCCATGAAATTCTATCAAGCCTATGTTTATACTTGTTATTCAATTACCTTATGGAAACTAAGTGATTATGAGCTACCATGAATAATATTTCTATAATGATTAAACTATATGTATGAAACCTAACCATTTGGTTATTCTTTATGATATATTTATATGAACCTTATAATAGAAATCCCCCAAACTGATGTGGGACAAACATCAGACTCTGTGCACATTGTACTTACGGATAAGGTATAATATCCGAACCCTAGCTAGGAAGGGTATCAATCCTAGTCATTTAGTTTAATCCACTTCATGTAGCATGTCCGTAAGGGGACCACTGCTCAGAGTATGCTTGTAAGGAAGCCTCTGCTCATCAGAAACAAAGCATGCCTGTAAGGAGGATTGTTGCTTAATTATATGGAGCATGCTTGTAAGGAAGCCTCTACTTGATTTCTATATAATTATGTATCTATAGCCATCAAACCAAATTGATATCCATTCTTTATATGATTCCATATGTTTATGTATCGTGAAACCTAACCCAAAGTTTATTCCATTGATAGGATAAAATCCCAAGTTGAAATGTATGGTAGTATATTCTTTACTCACTGCTTTATCTCATTAGTGATTCCATTTTCCCAAGAGATTGAAGTTTATCGGTTCGGTTCTTCAGGCATTCTCCTTCCTAAAGAACCAAGTGGATTAACATAATTTCTCCTTTATTTATATGTAATTGAAGTCTATTCTAGATGCTCCATGTATGTAAAAGAGGGATATTATTTTGGCCTTAGTGGCATTATTGAATGGTTAGTTATATGTATTAACTTATGATATGAGATGTTATGAGCAAGGTATTGTGTTGTTATGAGAATGCATATGTATGTATGGATATGTATGTTTCAGGTTGAGATCT
>CATKHJ010252714.1:0-10901 GCA_949750685.1 Vernicia montana
ACCTCGTTTACTCACGATAATGAATTCTCTCTTGGCGATCACTTACCTTTATATATAACTAATTAGAACCATCACATGCCATATATCCGTACATGAATAGCACGTCTATGTAAGAAGTAATAAATCCTAATCACATATATATAAGAAATAATATCCCTCAAGTCAAAGGACTATATGCACTATTATGACCTAGATGATAAATAATTGACAAGCAGTAAAACTCCATATTATTATCATCTAACATCACTGTTTGACTATTCATCCTATGAATATCCATGTGTTTGTATCAACATCATATGTCAAGCAGCATGCGACTTACTGCCTCTATAATCATAAGTATCACATACTGATTATAGAAAACAAACAGAGGTGATGGTCTTTCAGACTTTAATGATGTCCAGTCATTAATCTTATGACCACGAACATATTAAAGTATTTTTTTTTAGAGCAATCTATCACTCATATTCTCAACACTTGAGAATAGATCCTCTCACAAAATACTTAAGGACTATATTCAATAATATGAAACCCTTTTCATATAATGAATATATTTATAATGCCATTGGGAATTATTATCTACTTTTACATAACTATTATATGGCTCCTAGGGCATATACTGCTATCAAAGAACAAGGTCAAAAGTTCACAACACTTGTGAATATGTTGCATTCTTATCACAAGTAGAGCCAAAGAACATCAAGGAAGCTATTCAAGATGATCAATGGGTATTGGCTATGCAAGAAGAGTTAAATCAATTTGAAAGAAGCATAGTATGGACTATAGTTCCAAGACCATAAGACCATCCGGTGATTGGCACTAAATGGGTGTTTTACAACAAAATGGATGAATCCGGAATAGTGGTAAGAAACAAAGCAAGATTAGTTGCTAAAGGCTACTCACAAGAAGAAGAATTCTCTAAGTCTATGCAAGGTGAATTTGAAATGAGCTTGATGGGAGAGCTTAATTTTTTCTTAGGACTTCAAATCAAGCAACTTGAGCATAGAACCTTAATCAATCAAGCTAAAAATATACCAAAAAGTTGCTCAAAATATTTGGGATGGATAACACCAAACCTCAAACCATAACAATGGGGACTTCAATGAAATTGGAAGTTGATGAGAAAGGTAAATCGGTTAATTCTAAGCTTTATAGAAGCATGATAGGATCATTATTATATCTCACTGCATCTAGGCCGGGCATTTTATTTAGTGTATGCATGTGTGCACGTTTTCAATCAAATCCTAAAGAATCATATATTATCGGAGTTAAAAGAATTTTAAGATACCTTGTTGATACTCCAAATTTAGGTTTGTGGTATTCTAAAGGTTCTTCATTTGATTTATATGGATACTCCGATGCAGATTATGGTGGTTGCAAAATTGATAGAAAAAGCACAAGTGGCACATGTCAATTCTTAGGAAGCATGTTAGTATCACGGTTTTCTAAAAAGCAAAATTTAGTTGCTTTATCAACCACGGAAGTTGAGTATGTTGCAGTTGTAAGCTATTGTACTCAACTTCTATGGATGAGAACACAACTTAAAGATTTTGGTTACTCATTCCATGGCATTCTTATTAAATGTGATAATAGTAGTGCAATAAACTTGTCAAAGAATCCCATTCAACATTATAGGACTAAGCATATAGAAATGAGACATCATTTCCTTAGAGATCATGCTAGCAAAGGAAATATTGCACTCGAATTTGTGGATACCAATCACCCATTGGCGGATATATTCACCAAACCCTTGGACAAAGAAGCATTTTTCTACATTCGAAGGGAACTTGGTATGATTGACACTTCTTAGGTATGATCCAACCATATTTGATGTGCTCAAAATTATATTTGATGAATTTTGATGATTCCTTGATATAATTTCTGAATTGTGTGTTTTATGATATATTTTGATGAGTTATTGAAAATTGAGACATAAATAATGTAATTCATATTGAATTAATGTCATTTTAAATTCAACTTAGACCAAATTATTGTCATATTAATGAACCATAGTCATTTAAACATATTTGCATAAAAGTAAGTGACAAAGTCCTTCAAAAACTCTGTTATCTGCAGTTCACGGTCGTAACCTTCATATTCACCGCTGTGAATTTCTCACAGTAGGCTCGGGTTGAATTTCTACTCAAGTCGCGACCGTGACTTTTGAATTCATGGTCTTAACTCGACTCTGTATAAAAACGCCACATCAGCTTGCGTTTTTCATTTTTTTTTTAAAATCCCTAATCATCACCGCCGTAACCCGATTCTCCTCAATTTCTCTCTCTTCAAAATCACTTTCTTCTTCATTTCTTCTCCATCAAATCTTCAGTAAACACCTTTCTAAACCCTTTTTAGCTTCTTTTTTAAATTTGCACCATGGTAAGGACAAAAACTTCCGCTAGAAAAGGAAAAGAGCATGAAAAAAAAAGGGGATAGTTGGGCAAAGCTCTCGTTCAAGGCAAGTACCAGTGAAAGGTCATTTTGGGCTTGTCTTTACAAATCCCATTCACAAGGCAAGGTTCAACTCTCTTCTCAAGTGTGGAAACCCAGTAGGTTGCCGATTTCTTGATTTTCATGTTTTAGATACTTTGGGTATTAAGGAAAGAATTGAGAGATATTCTGTAAAATTCTTTGGAGATATGTTTTTTGTGAATATTAGAGATGATGTTTATGCCAATCTTACTCTTGAGTTCTTTAGCACTTTAGAAATTGATAAAAAGTGGAAGATGTCTTTTAAATTGAAAAATGTTGATCGCTCATTAACAGTAGATGATATTGGAGACATTTTTCATTTAGAAAAAGAAGGTCATAAGAAAATAATTAGAGGATGGGATCCTTCTTCTTCTTGAAAACTTTTGACATATGAAGAAGTTTATCAGGTTAAAACTGCTAAAGCATAAAAAATAAAGTATGTTGGTTTTAAAGTATTTCATTGTTTTCTTTCTTACTCTTTTTTTGCCCCTGGGGATAGCAATGGATTAGTTAACAAGAAGGAACTTTTGTTAATGTGAACTCTCAATTTTGCACCCTCATAATGCTGCCGCAACTTGACACTTGCTAAATTTAGTGCACTACGCAGAGCCGGTACGACGGTCCTTGTCACATCCCACTTTCGGGATGGACGGTCCTAGGGCATGGGTAGGCCTAAGGCCACCAAAAACCCATAGAACCCTGTGAGGCCTTGTCCGAGCACCGGTCCGATCCGCTAGAGGGGATCGAAATGCTCATTCAGGTTTGGTCTCACGATGGAACCCTCGGGTTCGGATTGGTTGATCTTTGAAAATTATTTTTGGGAGTTGCCACCTTAATATATTTTTTAATTGGGAAAAGTTAAGGGAAAACCCATTTAATGACTCCAATTTATTTTCCAATAGAAAAAGTGCATTAGCCTCGATTACCAAAGAGGATTCGGGGACTAGGTTTTTGGTTTATTTAATTTCTTTATTGCATTAATTAACTTATTGCTTTATTTCGTTTTAATTCATTCATAATTGTTCATTCATTTATATTGTTCATGAAATCCATTTTAAGTCATTGTGTATTAAACTTGCCAAACAAATTAAAAATAAACCGAAAATCTAATCCCTGAATCCTCTTTGGTAATCGAGGCTAGTGCACTTTTTCTATTGGACAATAATTGAATTCAAATGGGTTTTTCCTTAACTTTTCCCAAAATAAAATAAAATTAAGGTGGCGACTCCGAAATTCATTTTCAAAATCAACCAATCCGAATTTGAGGGTTCCATCGTGAGACTAAACCCGAATGAGCATTTCGATCCCCTCTAGTGGATCGGACCGGTGCTCAAGTGATGCCTCACACAATTCGATGCGTATTTCTCTTTGAAAATTTGGATGATTTTGCTGTTGTTTTCATGATTTGACCATTTGGGTCACTTGGCTTCATAAAGTATCAATAAGTACATATTTCTTTGATGTTGGAACGGTAATTATCCATTTATTAACATTTTCTAAATTGTTGGAACGATTTATATATTTTCTGTCAAGTAATGAAACAAATTTGAATTGCATATTATTATCCAAAATCTTGTAGATTCACATTTGATGTTGGAACGGTAATTATCTATCAATCGCCCACAATCATAGAGTTCTAGTACCTCTTGACCATTGACATCATAAATTACTTCTAATGAGTTTTGTAACATCTAGGCATTAAAAATGGTTGCTTGTCACTAGTAAATGAATATATAGCCTCTGCAGATTTTGAAGTCTCATAATGGTGTGGTACTTCTGTCTTCTTTACTTTGCTTTATGTTATTAATAAATTGGGTAGTAGCTTCGCATATGTGGAGACAAAATCATGACGTTTTTTTAGCCATATATTGTGTTTGGTATTACAACTTTTTCATATATTATTATTTGATACTATTTTGATTATTAAATTTCTTTTTAGATATTATTTTTTTAGCATGTTATATAATAATAGAGTCCATAAGGAATTTATTTTAAATATTAAATATTTATTATATTTAATATATATCTTAATATACATATGATTAGTGAAGTATGTGATGCGAAATCTTTTATTCTTGAAAATACTTGTAATAACCTAGATAAAATCTAGAGCTTAAAGGCCAAATTGAACTATTGAATTACTTAATTATGATATTGTTTATATGTTGATTATGTGATATTGGGATTTGACCATGAACCAATAGAGAAATTATATAAATAAAATTGATATTGGCATGAGTAGAGAATTGGTAAAGAGAAAAATAAGAATTTCAATTAAATGATTAACAATTGAATGTAGCAAATTTAACAAGTAGTGAAAATTAGAATATTGGGCTAAAACTCCATATAAGGGCCGGCCATATTGATGAAACAATAGAGGAAAGTTATTTTGGTAAGCTAAAAATTTGAAGGAAGATGATAATAAATGAAGTGGGCCTCAATTGTCTTCTAAGTCAACATTTTAAGCTAAAATTAGTAATTTTATAAAATAAAAAATAAAATTATACTATCATAAATATGGATGGTTATCCATATAATTAATTATATTAAAAAAATAAAAAATAGCTAATAATTACAACCATTTGATCAAATTAGGTGAATCTGCACCATACATTGCTAGTGACAAGGCTATAAAACTATAAATTTCCATCAACTTCTTCATTTATTTTCTTACCAACCAAAAATTGAAGACTCTATTTTCTCTCTAAATCTACCAACCGGTCACCATAAGAGACCAAGCAAGAAATTAATTTTCTTTAAGGTAATCTTTGAATCTAAACTTGAAATTTTACTTCTAGTAGATCTGAGAGCGTGTTGATTACTTGTAATGCAAAGTTTCTTTTTTCTTTTACTTAAGGAATTTGGCCTATGTGTTGAAAAGAAAAAATTTTGCTTGTTAAATTTAAGTGTTAATTGAGTTGCTAAAGGATGGAAATTGAAAGAAAATGATAAGAATGGAAATTTTGAAGGAATGAACACTAAGTTTGGCCTAGTGAGGAAGAAGAGAAATTGATGTTGTTTTTATAAATTTTATTGATGAAATAGACTTCTATAGATGTTAATTAGATAAATTTTAAATTAATTTGAAGATTTGGTAAAGTATGAAAAAATTCCCAATTCATGGAATTGGATGAATGAGGGATTTATACCTAAATGGAAGTGAATGAAATCGATAAGATGAATAGATGATATGATAAAAGATTAGTGCATAAATAATGCTAAAGAGAATAGATTGTTATTGAAAATGATTGTTCCAAAGTAATGGAAAATTGATATGTGAAATGTAGAATCAAAGCATAAAGGAAAAGGGAAATCGAGTTTCCCGAAAGATTGTGAGCATCCTTTTTGTCTGTGTTGATAGAGGGAGCTAAGGAGTACGTGGTGAGTAATTAATAATATAGTATTATATGAAATCTTCTTTGATAAGACCATGATTATCTTTAATTGTCATAAATGATGTTGACTTCTTGATTGATTGATAAAGGTCATTTAATCGAACTGAACCTAAAAGCATATAGATCATCGAACTATAACTGTTATTTCAACTATCTATGTGTTGAAATTGATCTTTTACTATAAACTCTATTGTTACTGTAAAGCAGAAATACCCTTCTGATGTGGGTTTACATCAGACCTTGTGCATATGGTATGCCTGCGGATAGGGCGAGTGTATCCGAACCCTAGCTGAGAAGGGTGATCCTAGCCATAAGACCTAATCAATCTTATGTTACTATTTACTGTTATTACTGGAGAGCAAGGCTTAGGTCGATACTCTCAACTCACTGGGGGACACTCCGTCTCCAAATTACTGATTTCTTTAGTATTTACTATTTTTTTCAGGGGCTTTAGAGAAGTCTGTAAGGTAATATCCAAGGTCCAGTACTTCGCTTGGAAAATATCTTGTATAATGTGTTATAAGGTCATTTTGTCTTTTCATTGGTTATTAGAGCTCCGTGGTACTAAAGTGAATTTGTATAATTATGAGAAGTATTAACTTGGGATTGTATATAATGTATATTGTAAAAAATTATATGTTAAATGACATGATTATAAATGTTTTGTATATTTGGACATTGTATAGAATCGCTGGTTACGATTTTGGGGTATTGAGTAATTGATTATAGTATTTTATATTGGATTCTACGGGTTTTGGCGACTTTAAGTCTCCCTAAACCCTAGGATCGTCACACCCCTGAATATGGGGTGTGACAGATTGGAATCAGAGCATAAATTTAGTATAATATAGACTATAATAGTGTATTCAGTTAGAGTACCATGGAGCATAGGACTTCATTTTGTCTTTGAGTTATCATTAAGATAGATCTGCATATCTATGTAAAAGATTAGTCGAGATATTGTTTGAGTATCCTACTAGTTTTGTCATACGGTCAGTGATACAGGCGTATCATTGTGCGTATAATTTCACTGGATGCAATATTTTGTCATACAGTTAGTGATACGGGCGTATGATTTCACTGGATGAAATATTTTATCATATGGTCAGGGATACGGGCGTATGATTTTACTGGATAAAATATTTTTTCATACGGTTAGTGATACGGGAGTATTATTGGACGTATGATTATACTAAATTGTTATGGGAATACTAATATTAATGGGAATTAACTATGATCGTAAAGCTATTATAAGTATTGATACTATATTATGTATATGATGATTTGTAGATGCCACCAAAGAGGAGACGACCGCTTGATAGGAATATGCCTGACGCTCACTTTAGTTCAGGGGAGCGAGATTATTTTATGGATCCTATAGAAGAAGAACCTCAATGGGCTATAAATTTGAGATTAAGAGTAACACAATTGCAAGAAGAACAAGTTATATATAGGAAAGCAAATGTTGATTTAAGAAGGCAAATTTTAGCATTATGGAGGAGATATCATGAAGTTTAGAGAGATATGTTGTGGTTAAGACGACAATATGAGTGATGGTGTACAGTTATGGAGTGAGAATCTGAACGTATTTGTGTATGGCCTGTGGAAGAGAGGGTCATACTACTGAGGATTGCCCTACTAGAGTTCAGTTTACTCTTGCGAGTTTGAGATCTACTGCACGTGTTATTCGAGGAGTCACTAGGAGTGGTACTGCTTTAGAATATCGTGAAAATGATAGAGAGAATATGGTTCCGTGAAGGAGAGAAATACGAAACGTGAAAAATATGTATATGTGTATATATGTATAAGAGTTAGAGAATAGTAGACGTAGGTATTGACCTAGTAGTAGAATTGTAAGATATGTGTGTATGAATAATAGCTATGTTAACAAAAAGTACTGATGTGTATAACGTGAACTGATATGGGCTGACTGGTTATACCATGAGACTTTTTGCACTGTAAACTCATGGTTATATTTAAAAGTTGACAGGTGTATAAAATGAAAATGTTAAATATTATATAATAGATGTGACTGTTTGATAATTGAAAGTGTGCATATAAATGTTTATGATATGATGAATAGTGCATTGTGTGTTAATAATAGAACATATGGAATTGATGGAAATGAAAGTTTAAAATATTTTTTTTTAGATGTCGCAATCAGAGGAACACGAATCTCATGTTGACAGTGAGAGTGTTGCCCCTACTGTCGCATCTAATGTTGCGTCAATACAAGACATTGGTCGAGAACCTTCTTGTTCGAGGCAACCTACAGTTAATAATAGAGGACAAGAACAGTCTGAAATGATAGATGCAATGAGGCAAGAAATCTATAATCTAAGAAGAGAACTGGATGAATTGAGACAACAACGTTAAGAGGTATCGCCTCCACCTCTAGAAGAGGTTCCACTTGTTCCTCGACTTGAAAGATTGCCTCCTCGACCGCCATAGCCACCGCGTAGAGTACGTTGAAGGATGTTACTTGATGAGGGTATTTTCGTAAATGGGTTTAGAAAGATGAATCCTCATGAGTTTAGTGGTGAAGAGGGAGAGGATCCTTATAATTTCTTGGATGAATTAGACAAAATTGCTTAGCGATTAACATGTTAAGATGAGAAAGTAATAGAATTAGTGGGCATGCAACTGAAGAAAGATGCCTGGGACTGGTTTCAGAGAAACATTGAAGAGAGATTGTATAAAGATGAACCACCGTCATGGGCAGAATTTAAACAGGTATTGATGGATGAATATTTTACTGAAGGGGAGAAGCAGAAACCAAGCATGTCTGTTGTAGAGTATGCTAAAGAGTTTAAGAGGTTGAGTAAGTATGTTCCCTACATAGTGCCTACAGAAGCGAGTAGGGTGGATCATTTTAGAAGAGGATTAATTGCTCCTCTATACAATGTCTTAATTGCCAGTGATTTTCTTACACTGGCTAAGCTGATAGATAGAGGTAAACTGATGGAGGCCCGACAAAAGGCGAAAATAGCAAAGAGAGTTGAAAGGGAGCAAAGATAGAAAAATTGGAATAAGGGACAGGGTAGTCAGCAGAAGGGAAATTACTCACAGAATAAGGGACAAGATCATAATAATGCTACTTTTACCCCGCATCAATACAAGGGTGGAAGTCAGAGTCGTGCGCAATCAAGGAATGTTTCGGTAGCATTTACCCCGGGAAATACGGGAACTCTTCGTACGGGACAACAAGGACAAAATGTGTATAATTGCTCTGTTTATGGAAGGAAGTATGGAGGGGTTTGTAGATGAACTACTGGTGCTTATTTACATTGTGGTGAGTTAGGACACTTTGTGAAGGATTGTCCTAAGACAAGGGATCAACAGACAACATCTGCAGCATCATAACCAACTGTTCAAATGAATCGATCTGAGAATCGGAGTCAAGGAAATAGAGGAAAAGGAACTGGACAAGGGCAAACATCTGGTGCAATTCGACATGTGGAAGTGAAAGGAGGAAGAGTATATGCATTGGATCAACACGATGCTCGTGCTTCAAATACAGTTGTGACAGGTATAATACATATACAGTCTAGTATGGCGAGATGTTTGTTTGATTCTGGGGCAACCCATTCTTTTATATCCCCATACTTTGCAAAGAACTTAAATAAACTCAAAGAATTAATGACAGAACCTTTAATTATCACTACATCGTTAGGGGAAACTGTAGAGGTGAAAAATATATTTAAAACTGTGTAGTTGAAATTGAAGGTAGAAAATTTCTTGCAAATTTGATTGAATTAGAAGTTCTGGGATTTGATGCTATATTAGGGATGGATTGGTTAGCTGAGCATAATGCACATATAGATTGTAAAGAAAAGAGAATTGGGTTTGAGCATAATAATGGTAAAAAAATTGTGTATCAAGGAGATATGAGTGATTTGTCTACCAATCATATTCCTGCATTGGGAGCGAAAAGATTACTAAGAAAAGGATGCCAAGCATTTTTAGCCCATGTGATAGATATAGATAAAACTCCTAATGGTCTTTTAGGAATACCTGTGGTGGAAGATTTTCCTGATGTTTTTCCTGAGGAGTTACCCAGATTGCCACCTGATAGGGAGATTGAATTTTCTATAGAATTAATGCCCGGTACTCAACCAATTTCCATACCACCTTATCGTATGGCACCTTTTGAATTGAAGGAGTTAAAAGTTCAGTTGCAGGAACTTATAGATAAGGGTTTCATTAGACCCAGTAGCTCTATTTGGGGTGCTCTTGTATTATTTGTGAAGAAGAAAGACGGATCGTTAAGACTATGCATAGATTATCGGCAGTTGAATAAGGTTACGGTGAAAAATAAATATCCTTTGCCGAGAATTGATGATCTGTTTGATCAGATACAAGGAACTAGTTATTTTTCAAAGATTGATCTCCGATTTGGTTATCATTAGTTAGAGGTCAGAGGAGAGGATATTTGAAAAATAGCTTTTCGAACTAGATATGGTCACTACGAATTTGCTTTACTACCATTTGGTTTAACGAATGCACCTGCTGTTAGAGTATATGTCCTAAAGCTGTGTATATATTCATGTAATTGTAAAACAACATCTAAATTAATGGTAATAAATATATGTTTCTATAAATCAATTGTTCCATTATATTAAATATATATTTATAGTCCATTAGTATTTTGTAAGAGAATCTATTCTCAAGTGTTGAGAATATGGATGACAGATCGCTCTTAAACAAATACTTTAAATGTTCGTGGTCATAGGAATTATGACTGGGCATCATTAATTTTGGAAGGCTATCACCTCTGTCTATATTCTATAATCAGTATGTGATACTTATGATTATAGAGGCAGTGAGCATTATGCTGCTTGACAAATGTTGTTGATATGAATATGTGGATATTCATGTAATGAATGATTGAACTGTGACGTTAGATGATGATAGCATGAAGTTTTATTGCTAGTCAATAAATCATCGTCTAGGTCATAATTGTACATATAGTCCTTTGACTTGAGGGACACTGTATCTCATTCATTGGTAGTTGGGATTTGTTACTGCTTACATACT
>CATKHJ010252751.1:0-14350 GCA_949750685.1 Vernicia montana
GCTCAAAGGCATTACCGAGAACTAAGGCATAGAACTTGCTCATCATATCAATATCGAAGTAGAGGCTCATCTTATAAGAGCATACCTTCATCTCTACATAAGATTGATTAGATCTTACGACTAAGGCGACAAGCCCTCCCTAGCTAAGACATAGATACTTTCCTCTATCCACCGGAGTACACTGTGCACAATGCTTGATGTTTTACCCCACATCAGAATTAAGGATTTCTGCTTTTAGTTCATATTCAAATAAAAATGTTCAATGGTAATCAATAACATAGATTATCAATGGATCAATAATTATGGTTTCAATTCAATATCAAGAAGAATTATCATTTGGGTTCATGTATACAATAAATTGGAATATCTCAAAGGATAGTTCAAATAACAATTATCAATAAACAATTTGGTGGTCATGAAAGAATTAAGCATTTATGCCTTTGGTTCAAACACAACCATCTCACTTTAACAATGCAAATCTCAAAATAGCTTGCAATCAATCTCTAGAGCAAGCAAATGTGATGGTCACATCCTCCATCATCCTTATTCCCTCTATCTCTATGAGGAGCTACAAATCCAATCATGGAAAATAGCAATAAATCATATAATCTATGAATTTGACTCAATTAACAATGCTAATTTATACAAAATCTATAAAAGCTTATCACACGCCCAGACGCACAGTCGTGTGTCTGCACGTGTGACGATGGAAATTTGTACAAAATCTATAAACCTTGTCACACGCCCAAACACACAGTCGTGTGTTTGCACGTCTGACGATCCTGGGTAGGACATTCAAGCTAAATCACTAAATAGCTTGAAAAGGAAAATTCAACCAATTCTTTCTCAAAACTAAATTACTTTCTAAATCGTGCAATAGACCCATAAGTTAACTCATTTCATCAATCAAAACATAGAATCAACAAAGATTTGTATAAACCCATTTTTATCAAACCCATTATCATCAAAATGAGAAAGTTTGAAATCCATTTTGCTACACTCAACACTCCTAGATCATGCTTGCAACTTATCATCTAATAGCATTCTTAAAGAAATCCCCTTTGTAGAAACCCATTTGGGTAAACCAAAAGAAAGAGAAGAAGAAGAAAATAAGACTTCCCATGACATACAATACATGATCTAAATGAAAGAAATGATTTAGATGTTTACTTTTTGAAGCTTTCCCTTGATGATGATTTGTTCTAATCAATTGAAGAAAGAAAGAAAAAGAAGAAGAAGAAGAAGAAGAAAGCTTTTGGTTTTAGATAGCTTTTTAGAGAAATGGGAAAATATGATAACAAGTGACTAGGTTCAATGAACCTTGCCATGTTTATTATAAAAATTGGGTTAGTGGAAAATGGGACCCACTTTCCACTAACTCAATTTCTAATACAATAAAATGATCAATTGGTGCTTAATTTCCCTTCCCATTTTGGGCACTATGGCCGGCCACCCCTGAGGTTAGGCTAGCCCAACACTTAGTCCACATATACACTAAATGAAAACTCTTAACACAATTATTCATGATACACTATCTGTAAATCATTCATATAGTCAATAAAAGATCCATGCATATATTCGGGGTATTACATTCTCCCCTCCTTATAGAAAATTCGTCCTCGAATTTAACATATACATAGCATAAACATAAGCTACACAAACAACAAGTGAGGGTACTTGTACATCATATCTTGTTCATCTTTCCAAGTACATTCATCATAATCATGATTCTTCTAATGAACTTTTACCAATGCTATATCTTTGTTTCGAAGCTTCTTTACTTGTCGATCAACAATCGAAATTGGAATTTCTTCATATGACAAGTCCTTTTCCGCTTCTATTGCTTGAGGTTGTAGAACATGAGATGGATTTGGTACATACTTCCTCAACATCGAGATATGGAATACTGGATGCACATGGGCTAAGCTCAGAGGAAGAGCTAGCCTACACGATACATTGTCAATTCAGTCTAATATTTCAAATGGCCTAATGTATCTTGGAGAAAGTTTACCTTTCTTTCCAAACCTCATAACACCTTTCGTAGGAGAGATCTTTAAGAAGACATGATCTCCTATAGAAAAGTTAACATCCTTTCACTTTGGATCCGTATAGCTCTTTTGTTTGCTGAAAGCCTTCTTCAATCTTTCTTTGATAATTGACACTTTTTCTGAAGTTTCCTTAGTCAAATTCGGTCCCTCAACATACTTATCACCGATTTCCATCCAACATACCGGTGATCTACACTTCCGACCAAACAATACTTCATATGGTGCCATGCCGATGGTGGAATGATAGCTATTGTTATAGGCAAACTCTATCAAAGGTAGGTACTTATCCCAATTCCCACCAAATTCAAGCACACACATACGTAACATGTCTTCCAATGTTTGTATGGTTCATTCGAATTGTCAATCCATTTGTAAATGAAAAGCAATGCTGAAATTCAATTGTGTGCCTAATGCTTCTTGCAACTTTTGCTAGAATCTAGATGTGAATTGAGTACTTCTATCCGAGATGATAGATATTGGCACTCCGTGGAAGCTCACTATCTTGTCCAAATACAACTGAGCATACTGAGCTACAGTGTAGGTGGTCTTCACTTCTAAAAAATGGGCTGACTTGGTCAATCTATCCATAATCACCTAAACAGAATCATAACCCCTCGAAGTCCTTGGTAATCCAACTACGAAGTCCATCGTGATACGCTCCCATTTCAATTATGGCAATTGAATCTCTTGTAGAAGACCTGAAGGTTTCTGGTGTTCAAATTTGAATTGTTAACATGTCAAGCAAGAAGACACAAAGGTAGCTACATCTTTCTTCATACCAGGCCACCAATAACAATCTCTTAAGTCATGATACATTTTGGTTGCACCTGGATGAATACTGTATGTCACGACTCATCTTTGAGGCATGGCTGTCCTAGGGCATAGAGAGACATAAGGTCACCTAAACCCGTAGAACCCTTAAAATAATTGTTGACTTCCATTAATTACCAAGTTATCATTACCCCAGAATCGAAACCATAATTACCATTCCTTTATATCCAATAACACATTAAACATTTATGAAATACTCAGTTGTCTACTTAATACCATTTACATGCTTTTACTTTTGAATTCCATTTTCCATCAATTTTAGCGCAGTTCACTATAAATATCTTAAGTACTTGGACTATAACATCATTATATCATATCACATATCATGCAAGCGAAATTATATTTACTACATTATTACAGATTTTAAAATCTATGGAGCTCTAAAGAAAACTTCCGATTAATACATATCCATACCATATCATCAAAATAGCAGTGCAATTCCCAAGCGAAACTATAGAACTTGGAATTTACCTTGCTGACCTATCAATTGGTCCTGAAAATAAACAACAACTATGGAATGAGACAAAGCTCAGTGAGTACAGAATAATATAACACAGAATGAACAACATTGTATGAATAATAATGGTTCTTTTTTTTATAATAAAGCGATGTTAATCAAAATTGTTCTTATGGAACAATTTTCATATTTATAACAGGCATTATAGCTTTTAGCAGAAATAATTCATTTAATAGGAAACGGTGTGTTTCCCCCATAACCAATCAAGTGGCGGCCTACGCCTTACTCACTACCACATACCTAGTCATACGCATATCTGATCAGGTCATACGTACTGGGGACATTAAACCTTTCCCAACTAAGGTTCGGATAATCTTACCCTATCCGCGAGTTCCATTACCATTATATACAAGGTCTGATGTATTGCCTCACATCAAAGGAGTATTCTACTTATCATGTAATCATTATAAAAATTTCTCTTTTCTATCCATTAAATGATTCAATGGATAATATATCAATAACAATTTAATTGCCATCATTGGTCAAATTAAAAGACCAAAATAATATAGGCTCATTTGGCCAAATGCCATAAAGAATGATTTCTCAATTTGGCTCAATAATCAGTAAACAAATAATGCTTGCTAAAGAGTTGCAATGCATTTCAAATAAGAATTAATTGAGCATAAAAGCTCATATTTAAGGCACAAAATGTAAAATATTATTAAGTACTCACCTCGAAACTCCTTAGCTCCTAATTAATATTTAACGTGAGTAAAAGCGAGATTCCTCGGTATTTCGAATAATACCCTTTCCTTTTGATTCTACAATCACATCACACAAATTTTATATTAACTTCTATGCCTTTAACCTTACTAACCATACTTTACTTTTCCCTTTCTTAACCATAAACAAACATCACACATATTCATATAACAAAAATTAATCATTAAATCAAACATTCCATAATCTAACCAAATATTCAAATCAAGGAATTTAATTCCTTTCCCTTTTCAATTCCATAATTAAATTTGATATTTTACACATGAATCAAAACAAATATATTTTATATTAATCCATGATATCAATTTACACTTTAAAAATCAAAATCCCTAAATAGACCAATTCCATTAATTTGGGGAAAATCATTTTCATTCAACCAAATTCCAAATTGTTCTTACAATCATTAAATTATATCATATTCAAACTCAATTAACCAATCAATTTCAATAATTCAAACTAAATCTCAAAATCCCCAATTTACTCCATAAACTCTAGTATTTGGGGAAAACTATCAATTTCATAATGAAAATTTAAATTAAATATAGATTCATCAAATTAACATTCAAATAACCCATAATGATCGTTCAATTGAAATTAAATCACTTCAATTCTCACAAACTCATTTTTCTCCATAATAGGGTGATTTGGGGAAAATCCAAAATTTCATATCCAAATTTTAAATTGATCTTTGAATAATAAAATTAACATGATATTAATCCTATAGCATCAATCAAACATCAAAAACATCCATCAAATCACACACTTCTCTTATAACATTAATTATGCCTTCGAAATTTCAAGTTTTGTATAAAATCACCATAATTCAATTTGACACTTCCAAACTACTTTTCCATACCTCAAATAATCTTAGATATCATTAAAATTAATTTAGAATACTTCCTCCCCACATATCCTACATAGGCCGAACCATATAGGGCTTTTCTTTCAAAATGAGTTTCATGTCTTTCATGCTTGTTTCACTTGTTAGACTTCCAATTCTAAACTTTAATTTGCATAATTCATTAAAAGGCATGTAAAATAAATCCCCCTTGATTTTCTTTAACTTCACCAAACCATAGAAATGAAAAGAAAAAGAAATAACTACAATCAAACACTAAATCCATACTAATAACAATGAAAGGAATCATTAAGCACTAATTCTCACCTTAGGAAATTTTAGTTTGCTAACTTTGAAAATAAGAACAAGTTGAAAGGTTTGGTGTTTGGGAGAGTTTTAGTTTTCTTTGTTTTCCTTAGGTGCGCACGGCACAAAATGATGAGAAGGAACAAAATTTTTGTTTAAATCTCTTTTACATGAATGGTGGAGATTTTAGACCTATTAATCAAATGGCTATGAATTAATCCAAATGAATGGTCAAGATGTAATCAAGGTAAATGGTCATGATCTTCCTTAGGTGTATGTTGACTATACATATGTGATGATGGTGTGAATAAAACAAAAATGAACTTGGTCTTCATTGTAGAGAAAAGAAGAGTTCAATTGGTTCAAGTAATTGACTTAGTCAACTTTGGTGTTTTGGAAGATAATTCTTAGCAAATTCTAACTTTTCCACCTTCTAATTCCTAATTAACATTTCTTGACCTTAATAAAAATTTAAATTCTATAAATTTGGGCACTAGTGGGCCGGCCATAACTTGGATTGGGCTTTGAAATCCTAAAAGCCCATTTACAAGTCCACCTGAGCCATTTCCCGATCGTAAAAATTTTCGTAATTTTCTTTCATTCCTTTCATTTAACATTTTTATTCTCACCTTTCCATATCATCATATACCCTTTAAACATTTATATCTTACTCTATTCAACTTAATTAAGCACATAAAAATAAATACAAATAATGAAATACACAAACAATGCATTTAACATACATTACATACAAAGGTCTTATTTCATTCCCATTATCATTTCTACAATATACGATCTATAGAATTTATATTCTATATCATTTTCATAACTCTTATGGACTATGGAAACCTTGGGTATTACATTCTACCCCCCTTAGAAAAATTCATCCGTGAATTTTAAAGAACTTACTTGTTATATCTGAAACAAATGCGGATACTTTTGAAGCATATCATTTTCACTTTCCACGTGTATTCCTCGATGTTATGATTACACCATTGCACTTTCACCATAGGTATCTCTTTGTTTCACAGCTTCTTTACTTGTCAATCTAGAATGGCAATTAGAACTTCTTCATAGGAAAGATTTCCATCAATCTCAATAAGTTGTGGTTGCAATATCTGCGTGGAATCAGATACGTACTTCCTCAGCATCGACACATGAAAAATTGGATGTACGTGTTCCATTGTAGGAGGCAGTGTAAGTTTATATGAAACTTCTCCGACCCTACTAAGAATCTGAAAAGGTCCAATAAATCAAGGAGACAGCTTTCCCTTTTTGCCGAATCTTATCACTCCCTTCATTAGAGAAACCTTTAAGAATACATGGTCTCCTACTACAAACTAAATATCCTTTCTCTTAGGATTTACATAACTCTTGTGGCGACTAAAAGCAGTCTTTAGTCTCTCCTATATAACCCTCACTTTTTCAATAGCTTCCTTTACCATGTCAGGTGCTTCGAAATGCTTATTGCCAACATCCGACCAACAGATCGAAGATCTACATTTCCTACCATACAACGATTTGTAAGGTACCATTCCTATAGAGGAATGATAACTATTGTTGTATGCAAATTCAACAAGTGGCAGATGCTTATCCCAACTACCTCCAAAATCCATAACACACATACGAAGCATATCTTCCAGCGTTTGAATTATTCTTTCAGATTGTCCATCCGTTTGTGGATGAAAAGAAGTTCTGAAGTCAAGTTACGTTCCCAGTGACTCTTGTAACTTTTGCCAAAATCTTAAAGTAAAATGAGTACCTCGATTTGAGATAATCGAAAACAGAACCCCATGCAATCGCACAATTTCATTGATATAAATACGAGCATAATCAACTGCAATATACGTAGTCTTTACTTTAATGAAATGTGTCGATTTCATCAATCGATCTACTATAACCCAGATGGAGTCATACCCTTTCATCGTTCTCGGCAATCCTACTACAAAATCCTTAGTAACACGTTCCCACTTCCACTCTGGCAATTTTATCTCCTGAAGTAACCCAGAAGGTCGTTGATGCTCAAACTTCACCTGTTGACAGGTGAGACATGAAGCAACAAAATTCGCCACATCTTTCTTCAATCCCGGCCACCAATACGAACCTTTCACATCATGGTACATTTTAGTGGCACCCAGATGTACACTGTAAGGAGTCTGATGTGCCTCTTTCAAAATTCTTTCTCTTAACCCTTCTACATTCGGCACATAAAGCCTATTGCCAAATTTCAGAATATCTTCATCCATTTTGAACTCTGGAGCTTATCCCTTTTTCAAGTCTTCCTTAATCTTCTCCAATTGAGGATCTTGACTTTGTGAGGTTTTAATTTCATCAATAAGTTTTGGCTTTACTTGAAAATGAGCCAACAATACTTGCGAATCATTCACCTTCAATCGCAAGCCTTCATTGAACATCTGCTTTAAGTCTCTCACTATAGGCCTTCTTAGAGTCGCTATATGAGAAAGACTACCATCAACTTTCTACTAATGGCATCTGCTACCATATTAGCTTTACTAGGATGATAGAAGATTTGACAATCGTAATCCTTAAATAATTATACCTATCGCCGCTGCCTCAAATTTAAGTCTCTATGCTTTAAAATAAACTGAAGGCTCTTATGATCAGTATAGATCTCACATTTTTTCCCGTACAAATAGTGTCTCCATATTTTTAAAGCAAAGACAATTGTTGCCATTTCTAAATCATGGGTAGGATAATTCACTTCATGTCTCTTTAATTGCCTAGATGCATAGGCAATGACCCTTTCGTTCTGCATCAACACACATCCTAAACCAATTCTCAAAGCATCACAGTATATAGCAAAACCTTCATTTCTTTCAGGTAGAGCTAACACTAGAGCTGAAATCAAATAATCTTTAAGCTTTTGAAAACTCTCTTCACAAGCTTCATCCCACTTATACTTCACTAGCTTTCTGGTAATCCTTGTTAACGGTGTCGCTATCTTCGAGAAATCCTTTATGAATTAATGGTAATAACCCGCCAATCCTATGAAACTTCTTATCTCTATAGCAGTTGTGGGTCGACGCCAATTCGCTATTGCTTCCACTTTCTTAGGATCTACTTTAATTCCTTCCTTACCCACCACATGACCAAGGAAACATACTTGCTCCAACCAAAAATCACACTTTGAAAATTTGGCATAAAGCTTATGCACCCTCAAAGTCTGTAACACTGTTCTCAGATGCTCCTTATGATCTTCTTTACTCTTTGAGTAAATTAAGATATCATCTATAAACATGATCACAAACCAATCCAAGAAAGGTTTGAATATCTAGTTCATTAGGTCTATAAAAGCTGCTGGTGCATTGGTCAAGCCAAATGGCAACACAGTAAACTCATAATAACCATATCTAGTTCTAAATGCAGTTTTACAAATATCCTCCTTCCGGATTTTGAGCTGATGATAACCTGATCGCAAATCAATATTTGAGAAATGACTGTCACCTTATTCAACTGTCTATAGTCAATACACAGTCTAAAAGATCCATCTTTCTTCTTAACAAATAAAACCAGAGCACACCACGGGGAACTACTTGGTCTTATAAAACCCTTATCAAGTAAATCTTGCAGTTGAATTTTCAATTCCTTTAACTCTGAAGGTGTCATCCGATAAGGTGGTATCAATATCGGTTAGGTTCCAGGTAGTAGGTCAATTGAAAACTCGATTTCTCTATCCGGTGGCATTCCCGGTAAATCATTAGGAAAAACATCAGAAAATTTTTCCACTACGGGAATCTTCTTGGCATCACTGTCTACCTTAATGGTATCCATTACTTGTGCCAAAAATGCTTGACAACCCTTCTTTAACATCCTCTTCGCTCCTATGGCCGAAATAAAGTTCATAGAAAGATTACTTCTATTCCCTTGAAATCTAAACTCCTGCCCATCATCGCCTTTAAAATCAATTCTTTTACTATGACAATCTATATGAGCATGATGTCTGGATATCCAGTCCATTCCCAAAATAACATCAAATTCTAAAACTTCTAGCTCAATCAAATCTACAGGGAGTTTCCTATCTTCAATTTCAACCATACAATCTGTGTATACCTGATCTACTATCACATTATCCCCCAATGGCATGGTGATAATTAATGGTTCATGCATAATTTCTCTATTCTTTCTTAACCTCTTTGCAAAATAAGGTGAAACAAAAGAATGCATCGCACTAGAATCAAACAAACTAGCATTAAGAGACTGAACAGAAACAGTACCTGTAAAAACATCATGAGATACTCTCCCTCTATCTCTTTCTTTTGTGGCTTTGACATTACTCGAGGACTATCCTGCACCTCGTCCTCGCCCTCATTGTCCACGGTTATCAGGTCGGTTCATTTGTACAGTGGTTTGCGACACTACTGTGACTGCCCTTTGATTGACTGTCTGTGGACAATCTTTAATAAAATGCCCCATTTGACTGCATTTCAGACATGCACCTGAGGCTCTATGACACTCTCCTTTATGTGGCCTTCCACATAGGGTACATATGTGAAAAACTTGATTATGTTGTCCAGTTTTATAAGCACTTGCATTACTGGGTGTTGAAGCGACCGAAACACTACCAGCTTGAACTTGACTCAGTCCACTTCGTCGAGGCTGGTAAGGAGTAGAAACAATGAAATTCTGTTTCGTACCCCTATTCTAGACAAAACTGCCTCGTGTGAACCCTTAATTTTGCACCCTTAAGATGTTGCTTCAACTTGACACTTACTGATTTTCGTGCGCTACGCAAAACCGGTACGGCAGTCTCGCTAGCCGGTTAGTGGGCAGGGGTCAAGGGGTAGCTCCCTTGAAAGGTAAATGATTTATTTCTTTCCAACACATACTGACATCACTTTTTTAACCCCGACAAGACATCTTGTACCAGACAGTGCTTTCCCAAAACTGACCGAATTTTCCTCAAAACTGACTGCCAATATGTTTGATAATTAATTTCGGAGCCACCACCACTGACCGGTAATTTTTCAGACTTCAAAATATCTCAAAAATCTAACACGGAACCTCCAGAAATTGACCCGAAAAGTCCCAAAAATCAAGCTGGAGCCTGAAACGGGAGACGGCTCACAAACGTTTGCGAGACGTACCCGCTCGTCCGCGAGGGCAACTCGCGGAAGCCGCGAGGTGTGTCCGCGAACGCGCCGACAGTCCCGCGAACACTACCGATCATCTGGCGCATCCGCACTGAAGCGCCTGACGAGCATCAGTGACAAAGCGTCAGTGCGGGGCTGACGTGTCAGTCCATACTGACATGCCCGCAGGGACCCCCGGCGCGTCAGCCAGGACGGCAGACGCGTGTGGGAATCATGCGCGTCTGCCATGATATTTCGCGGCTATTTACCTTTTTATGAAATTTCGATTTTAGCCCTCCTTTTTTCCTCTTTTCAAACCCTTTTTGGACTTTTTTCACCCCATCAGCTCCTATAAATACCCCTTCCATTTCTCATTTTCTACACACCTTGAGCATTTGTTGATTTGTTATCCACTTGCTCCCTCTCTCTCTCTCTCTAATTAGTTTTCTCACTCATCAATTAATTAATTAATTTTCAATTAGTTTTAATCTCAATTAGTTAAATAATTAAAAATTAATTTTAATTAATTAATTAAATTTTCAATTAGTTTTAATCTCAATTAATTAATTAATTAAAAATCTATTTTAATTAATTTTCAAATCGATTTTCACTCAATTTGATTAATTAATCATTTTAATTAATTAATCCTTTTAATTAATTAAAAATTGGGTAGTTAAGCAATTTAATCTCCTTTTTTTAAAATTAGTCTTATTTTTAGAAACGGAACTCCGCTCCGGCAAAATCACTCTCCCACCACATAAACCCACAAAAAAGGTATAATTTCTTACCCTCACTCAAACCCCAAACCATACCAAACCAATCAAATCTGACTGATCTCAAAACCCCTCCACCTCACCGTGGAATGAACTACTTGGGTTTTGATCCCCATTCAATGGGGTATGTAGGTAAGCTTGGAATCTGAATCCAAGCCTCAAATCCAAATCCCAATCAATCCCCTTCCCCTTTTATTTTAATATGTCTATTGTAAATGTAAATTTTAATTAATATTATTAGTTATTATTTTGGAGTAAATGAGCGATTTTGTGATTTCCCTAATACCCATAAGGGCTAGAGGAAATACTTTCCTTTACTTGTGATTGTTTAAATACTCGCTCTTTAAATACTTGCCCTTTATTTTCCCATGCACTCATAATTATACCATGCCCATGCATTTTAAATTTCAATTAATATCCGTCATCCATGAAATGAATTTTCAAAAGTCAAATTAAATTTAAAAAGCCAAATCAAGATTATTTAAAACCAAAAACCTAATCCCCGAGCTCAACTTGGTTCGAGAACTAGTGACTTTATCCTTGGGTAAATTAATCAAAGATTAATAAATTGGAGTCAAAATTGAGTTTTTTCTTAATTTTTCCATATAAATAAATTAGGGTGACGACTCCCGAATCATTTTCAAAAATCAAAAATCAATTTTTCGAGGTGATAGCCGCTTCCAATCGTGAGTACCGAAACCCATACCTTAACCTCCCTTAAAAATCGCTCCGCCTTTCCTTAAGGCATTTTCCCAAGCGAGGGGAGGGGCATTCAGGCGAGACCTCACAGTTGGCAACTCCACTGGGGACTAGTTACCACCCTTTTTCAATAAAATAAAAAGCAAATAAGAGGATTACTATTTGGTTAAAATTTTTCAAAAATAATCTCCATTTGGCATTTAAATTTAATTCGACTTTCATGCATCATTTTGCATAATAAAGGCTCCTTACCTAGCTCTAGATTTAGGAAAAATTTTGGATGGTGAGTAGTATTGGCTCGACAACTCTCTTTGAGTATGTTGGGAGATAGCGAAAGCATTCCACCCCGCGACGAATCCCCGATCATTTCGATAGTGTAACGAGCAATCCGTATTGTTGGAACCACGCAAGTCTCTTTGACTCACATGTGGTTAGGTATATCGATGCTCTAGTGGGTCGGGGACCCTTAAACCAAGCCACCCTTCAACCTTGTGCATATAGTTTCCTTAGCCTTTGACCCTAGGTTCCGTGAACCATAATAAAGAGCTTGTGCATAGACCATGAAACTCTTTTGTCATGCATCATGCCATTGACATGTATACATACATAAGAAACTCGAGAATAGAGTCTTCTCACCCTATATACCAAAACTAATGGTCTATCACCCAAAAAATTGCCTAACCAATAAACCCTGTGAAGGGAATCCTTTTCCCGATATACCATTCCATCTGTTTATCCTTTCCTGTAGTTTAAATTCTTACCCTTTCTTTTTCCTTTTCCTTTAAAGGTACAAATGGCCAATACTTTTGACCAGGATGCGATGAAGGCCTTTTTTGCCAGTCTCCTCAAAAAGCAAGAGGAGTCTTTCCAAAACACACTCACCACCACCCTTAAGACATAAGAAAACATCTTCACTAATGCTCTCACCACTCAATCTGCCAACTTTAGAAATGCACTCAACACCTAGCATCAGTCCATCCTTGACCAAGTTAGGGAAATGACCAATACAACCACTGTTCCTCCACGTACCGAGCCCACTTCCACTCAGGCCGGTACAAGCTATGCTTCTACACTCACTCCTTCTCCCATTATCAATCTTATTGATAAGGGAAAAGCTCCTGATACTCCCACTTCTTCCCCTCTGGACTTAAATGCCATTATCCCATCCCCCGCTACAAATTCTTTTCCAAGTGGGGACTTTTCTAGCTTTCCAGAAGCCAAGAAATTAATGGAAAAATTTAAGGCTATGGAGAGGATCCTCAAAAACATAAAGAAACATGAAGACATGATAGATGTCGATTCTCTGGCTCTCTTCAAGAATGCAAGGGTTTCACCTAAATTCAAGATGCCTGTCATGGACAAGTTCAATGGAACCACATGCCCCAAGACTCATATGAAAATGTATGTGGGTGCTATGAGACCATTTGGAGTGGACGACGAGCTCCTTGCTCAGTTGTTCCATCAATCCCTGATTGGAGCTGCTGTGAAATGGTTACTAGATCTCGATCAAAACCACAAGAAAAGTTGAGATGACATTTGCAATGCATTTGTCAAGCAATACCACTACAACATCGAGGTAGATGTCACCCGTCGAGATCTAGAGACAACCAAGCAAAGATCAGGGGAATCCTTCACCGTGTTCCTTAAAAGGTGGAGATCTAAAGCAGCCCAAATGTTGAACCGCCCCTCGGAAGAAGAGCATATCGACATTATCGTCAAAAATCTCCTCTATCAGTACCAAGTTTATCTGCATACCTAGTACCTCCCAGACTTCAAAGCCCTTATCGCCACTGCCTCCAAGATTGAAGATCTGATTCAATCTGAGCAAGTCAAGGATGAGTCCTTGAACTCGAGGTACCGTAGGAACACTAACTACACTTCCAACACCACTCAGTCGGCCAACCAAAAAAGGGGAGAGGTAAATACTGTCTTCTATCATCAGCCAATGAGGTTAGAGTCAAGGAGGACTTTCTCCGAGCTAGGCATTCCCCTCAGTGTCATTTACAAGAAAGCCCTAGAGGCTCATCTGGTTAAGCCCCTAGAACCATAAGCTCCTCCAAACCCTTTGTCCAAAGGCTACAATGCAAACGAGCATTGTGATTACCACCGTGAAGTGGGGCATAAGACCGACGCATGTAAAGCTCTGAGACACATAATTCAGGACCTCATCGACAATGGAGACATCATTTCCCCCAAGACAAAGCCTAATACTGCCACCAATCCTCTTCCGAACCATTGAGCTTATCCAACCGTCCCATCCTCCAACCAATAACTGGTACTTTAAGAAGGGTGCCGGCCTTGCTGTACCCGAGTCCTCTCAGTCCATGTCTAAATCCTTTGAGTCTTCTCAGTCTATGTCCGAGTCTGAGTCCTTTGAGTCTATGTCAAGCCTACTGAGTATGTCCGAGTCTTTTGAGTTTGTTTCTGAATCTGAGTCTATTGAGTCTTCCTTTCTGAGTCTGTATTTTACCTTCCAGGCTTATCCTTTAATGTAACCCATGATAATGGGACTTTTATTAGCAATGAAA
>CATKHJ010252753.1:0-22147 GCA_949750685.1 Vernicia montana
CATGCAAAAAGTAATAATAATAATAATAATAATAATAATAATAATAATAATAATAATAATAATAATAATAATAATAAATAATCTAAAGTAATAGAGTATATCAATTTTATTGATATTGACAATGTCACCCTCCCCGGCAAAGGCGCCAGGGAACCCAAAACCTTGTTCCCCTTTCCTCACAATAACAGCAAACTTGGTCTTCTAGTTCGAAAATTGGGCCAAATCTCAGGGAATTCAAAGACCTCTCTTTTCCTGGGAAAATTATTTTCTCTTCAAGGAGACTTTCCAATTCTTGATTCTGTTTTCTTCTAATCAAAAGCTGCCTTCCGTTTTCTTCTCATGGAAAGTTGTTTTCTTTGGAACAACTTCCCACGTGAAGCCATGCATGTCTGTGCAAATGGTAAGAATTGTCCTTACTTTACTTTGATTTTCTTGGGAAATTTGGATGTAAACCTAACAATTCCTTCACTTATCCTTGTAATAATTTAATTATAGGTGATCGGCATGTAAATTTAAGTTGCCCAATATGGTTTTAGTAAGTTTTTTTTCTCTTTACAGATAATATTAATTTGAAATTTTCCTATTTTTCATTGGAATGAGATTTTGACTTATAAAGGAAAATATATATATAACTAATTAAAAATATGTCAACTTAAAATCAATGAGTTAATAATGCTAATTATGCTAACAATTGAATTGAGTCATTTCAATTATGGGTTTTATATTTTTGTGGGTATTTCATATGAATTATTTTTAAGTTGATTTTATTGAATTGAGCTATTTCAATTATGCGTTTTATACTTTATTTTTATTTTTTTTGAAGTTGAACTTGTTGGAAAATTTTATAAGATATTTCACACATACAGCGGAAGTAGAAATTAATAAATAATTCACACTAAAGACAATAAGAATTTTACATTATTCGATTTCTCAATAAATCTACATTCACGATTCACAAGCGATAATTCACTATAATTCTTATAGTTACACAGTACAATTTTTGGACTGAGAAAATTGTAAACTATCTCTCATACAACACTCAATAACCCAGTACACCCACAGTGAACAAGACCCTTTCACAAATAGTTAGAAATATTTTTCTCTCAGAAAAATATTCCTCATCATATCACACTTATTTAAAAGTCTCTACTTCTTTTCTCTCATACACACAAAACTCTCTCAGTTTTGTGATTTGTGTTGTATATATCTATTGAGGAAGGGAGAGGGTCTTTATATAGGCTTCCAACCAAATCCTTTTGCCCAAATATGTAGGCACCGTTGATTTGACACTCTCCCCCTCCTTTTTTTTTTTTTTTTTCTTTCTTTAACAAAAGATGATTGTTGTTATTAGGTTTGTGGATCCTCCATGTTGGAGGGACCCACACCTACTAACAAATTTTCCCCTCAGAACAACATGGAGGGCTTCATTATGACTGTAACTCTCTCAGTCTCCCCTTGAGTATGGATCTCTTCATGCTCCTCTCGAGCAAGAGTCTTCTACACTTGAGTATACGGCGTCACTTAGAGTCTTTCTACTCCACTAGTCTTGGTCCATCGGGAGTCTTCTTGCTCTTCCACGTGGAGGTGACAAACACGGGATTCGACCGCCGTCTTCATACTCATCCCTGCCAAACCATCGACTCTGATACCACTTGTTGAAAAAAAATTTAGGATATTTCACACATATAGCGGAAGCAGAAATTAATAAATAATCCACACTAAAGACAATAAGAATTTTACGTGGTTTAGTTTCTCAATAAACCTACATTCACGATCCATAAAGGATAATTCACTATAATTCTTATAGTTATACAGTATAATTTTTGGATGGAAAAAATTGTAAACTCTCTCTCACACAACACCCAATAACACTGTACACCCTTTCTCACAGTGAACAAGAATTAAAGAAATGTAGGATAATTTTTGGACAGACAAAAATTATCAAAACTCTCTCACAAATAATTAGAAATATTTTTCTCTCATAAAAATATTCCTCACCATATCACACTTATTTAGAAGTCTCTGCTTCTTTTCTCTTACACACAAAACTCTCTCAGCTTTGTGATCTGTGTTCTTTATATCTATTGAGGAAGGGAGGGAGCCTTTATATAGGCTCCCAACCAAATTCTTTTGTTAAATATGTAGGCACCGTTGATTTGACACTTCCCCTCCTTTTTTTTTTTTTTCTTTCTTCAACAAAAGATGATTGTTGTTATTAGGCTTGTAGACTCTCCATGTTGGAGGGACTCACACTTACTAACAGAACTCGTATCTTTGTTTCCAAGTCTTTGTAAATTTCTCTTTCATTTTTATTCCATTCAAACTGCTGATATTGAAACTAGACAAATAAATAGGGGTGGGGAAGCACTGAATCGGCCTTATATTGTCATCCTCCTCTCATCATCGGCAGCCTGTGATGCCATCCCTTGAGCAAGACGTGTGCTTAATAGTAAATGTACCTATCCCTAGTCATGAGCTAAGGTGCTAAAGACATTATCGCAGAAGACGAACTTGTGCTAGAGCCACCACTTCATTGCGGTTGCAATTAGAGTTTAGAGATACAGAGGAAAAAAAATTTTATAGAGAGAAACAAAAATAGCAATTGTAAAGGCTTTTTAGATGGCTTAAATCGCCACGTTGGCTTTTTTTTTTTTTTTTTAATTTTTGCTTCACACGCTCTCCTACGTGTCTATGCACGCATTCACTTTCTAGGCTGGCTAGGAGTTTAGTTGTTATGATCTTGACATGTTTAAGGATATAATAGGTCATTTGAAAAATTAAGGGCGCACAAGATTAATGGCGAAAAGTACAAAGGCAAAATTATGCATTTGGTGCTATTTTCGGCGACGGTGGTGCTATCCTCAGAGGCAACAAATGCTTCTAGAAGGAAGGGAGTGGATCAAGATGTTTCCTCTGTAGATCTTTGAGCCAATTTTCTAAGCTTCAAGCCCATTGCTGAAACTTCTTTAGTGAGAATTGTTTTTTTGGATTTCAAGTCCATTTATAGTAGAACCTCTATATAGAAATACCCTTGAGATCCTACTAATTGTATTCTTATTGAGAGGTTATAATTTAGGGTTTTTTATACAAATACATAAAAAAGGGAAAAATATTATAAAAATACACCCAAAAAAAACTTAAAAAAATGCTTATTCAATTACTTTTTATTACAAAAATACTCCCATTGACTATTAAGAAAAAAATATGTGATGGTGGGTTTTTTTGGAATGGCAACCTAATAAAATTATTTAAAAAAAAACTCAACAATTCTAAATTTCTTCTTAATATTATTATAAAATTAATTTTTTATTTTTTATTTTATG
The DNA here is from genome assembly GCA_949750685.1 of Vernicia montana. Taxonomy (NCBI): domain Eukaryota; kingdom Viridiplantae; phylum Streptophyta; class Magnoliopsida; order Malpighiales; family Euphorbiaceae; genus Vernicia; species Vernicia montana. The sequence continues at coordinate 3,324 of CATKHJ010252753.1, forward strand.
AAATAAGCTCTTAATAATCATATATATTTTAATAAATGAAAACTAATTTAAACGAAAAATACATAACAATAGTAGAATCTAACAATGGTAAAAAAAATTAATAATAAGAAAAAAAAAATTTGTTCATTTTTATACATTTTAATTGATTGATGTAGTCAATATTTTTGTTATCTATAAATATTTTAATAAATTGACAATAATGTCAAGAAGTGCATTAGCACACTTTAAAAAAAAATAACAATAAATGGTATATGTTTAAGAAAATATGTTATACGTTACGTATATATTTGATATTTGCAACTACTTAATATTTATACATATTAGAAATATAAAAAAAAAATAAAAATATAAAGTAACAGTAAATGGTATATGTATACCATAAATTGGTATATGTTTAGTAGATTTTGGGTATCTGCAACTACTTTATATTTATACAGATTGTAAATATGAAAAAAAAAAAAAAAAAAAAAAGATAAAGTAACAGTAAATGGTACACATATATCATAAATTGGTATACTTTTAGAAGATTTTTGGTATCTGCAACTACTTTATATTTATACAGATTGGAAATATGAGAAATTTAAAAATATAAAGTAACAGTAAATGGTATACGTATACCATAAATTGGTATACTTTTAGTAAATTTTTGGTATCTGCAACTATTTTACATTTATACAAATTGGAAATATGAAAAAATTAAAAAGATAAAGTAACAATAAATGGTATCCGTATACCATAAATTGATATATTTTTAGTATCTGCAACTACTTTAATATATACATATTAATTTAATTAAAAAATTAATTAAATTAATTAACTATGTGTGGTATATAAAAAATAATTAATGAATTCTTTCTAAAATAATAATTAATAAATGCAATTAATAATAATAATAATAATAATAATAATAATAATAATAATAATAATAATAAATAAAACTATATATAAAGCAATAAACATATATGCGCATATAAATTAATCATATAGGGAGAGAAGAATACTTGAAGAAATACAATACAAACTGTCAAAACCTGAACAATATAAAGCTCTTGCAAGAAATCATAAAGCACAGAACCAACTTCACTATATTCAGTCTCCTAAGAAAAATCAAGATCAGCCTTTGCCATGTCAAATTGATTCAACAAATGAAAACGGCAAATGTTTCCAGAGTACTTCAAGAATCGTAAAAATAAATGCAATTAAAAATAAACAATAATAATAATAATCAATTTTGAATTTTTGCTTCTAGCTAAATTTTTGCAGTAATAAAAATAATATATACATATGAAAAAATAAGATAAATTCGTTTTTTATGATATTAAAACAATACAGAGACTACAATGATTTAATTAATGGTAATAATAATAATTAACGAAAAGGAAGCATAAAATCTAGTCAAAATTGATTGCCATAATCAACCAAAAAAAAAAAAAAGAGTCACAAAATGCAAAATTTGTATTTTTTTAATAAAAAATAAAAAGAGAGGGTAAAAATTAATGAGAGAGGATAAAAATATTAAAAAATAAAAGTATGAGTAAAATTGTAATTAAAAATTAAAAAAGAGTATATGGGGTAATTTACTCTATAATTTAATAGAGGAATAGTAAAAAAAAATTTCTAGTATAAATTAAACACCTAAAAACAACATTCTTAATAATAACACTGATTAAAGAACAATAAAGTATTGGCATATTAATGGAAAATGAATAAAATTATATTAAAAAAAAATTGTCAAGTAGCAAAGTTATACAATTCTATATGTCTTGATAAAAAGAGTCACTATTATTTCTATCAACTTGTGCAGTAGCATTTACCATTCCATGTACATTTCTTATGCCAACCCGACACTTGCAATAACTTGGCAACATAAATTTTTTGGAGAGAGCAGCATTATAAGCCAAGTGAGACCATAAATCTTTTCTTTCTAGAATATGATTGCTTTTGAAACTAGGAGCTGAATGATCCAATACCAGTGGCAAGAATAACACCTGAGAATGCAAAAAACTAACAGTACACAATCGTTTGACATTTTTAAGATGAAATTTGTCTATTTCCGATTTACATAGATAAGTGTGAAAGTCTTTTTAGGTAGATATAAGTCTTTTGACTTGATTTTATCTCTTTATCCATTTTATATGTTTTAATAATTAATTATATTAAATTATATTGAAATAAAAAATATATATAATATATTATAGCCTTATCATATATATATATATATATATATATATATATATATATATATATATAAGTATACTTTCCTAGTACGAGACTTAAAAATATTATAATTTATTATAATTTAAAAGTTATTCTTATTTACAACTGGCTGAAGTTGGGACTAAAATTTTTTATAATAATATGGAGGTTATTCTTATTTAAGGTATTCTTATATAGATGTTTTACTGTATTTAAGACTAAGCTGGACTTTATATGTAATTATATTTTGTACTAATTTGGGCTTGATGTACTTTTAATGAATGAATATTTATTGGGAAAAAAAATTATGCATTTGGCTTATAAAGAAACTAATACCCTCTTTATCCTACTTGTAATTCTCACATCGGAACATTTTAGTTTCTTTTATTTTTACAGAACATGTTTTTTCTGCTAAAAGCAATATGACATTATAAGTAATTACTAAGGGTGCTATTTATTTTTAAAAACATATTTTATTCAATAGAAAGAATTTTAATTAATAAAAAATAGATAATTTTACTAAAATTCAATAGACTCACTATATGTTTAATTATTTTAATTTTTTTTTAAAAGTTTGTCTAATAAAAAAAATAATACTAAAACTATAAATAATAAAATATATAGAAACTTGTATCGCATTAATTAAATTTAGAATAGAGAGTGATATTTAGCTCTCTAGATGTAAAGAGTCAAACCAACTCTCTTTTTTATTTTTAAAAAATAAATAATTCTTCGGAGAATAAAAAAAAGTTTTAACACATATAAAAAAGTAGTTGGATATGCTTTAATATAATTAGTTATAGCCAAATGTTAATATGAAGCCGCCATCCAATCTTTCTCCTTTGTTTATGTTTAGCCACATGTTTTACATATCTATCATGTCATTTTTCTCCTTATTACTTTTTCATTATCCTTTCTTTTGGTTATGCCTTTCTCTTTGCTTTCAGTTTTTGTGTTTAATTTATTTGGTATTTGAAATTAGTTTTTCTTTGATATTTATATATACAAAAACAAAAAAGGTTAGAAAGAGGAAACCATGAATGGGAAGGCCTCCGTCTCCAAGGAATTGAATGCCAAGCACACCAAGGTTTGCTTTATTCTCCTTCGTCCTCAATGTCATTAGCATTCTTCTCTTTTAGTTTTTGTTGGAATATGATCAGTTTCTTTATTCTTCGTTTTAATCCACTTAATTATTATTTTTTTTCATAAATAAATTTTGATGAACATCTTTTGTAATATCCCTAAACTATAGACTTATATCCCCTAAATTGTATAATATTTAAAGATTTAGTTTGATCTTTTGGTGCAATAATAGTCATAATTAACATTCCTTAAATTTATTTAGGGAATGAATTAGTAAATTTATAATTATGATCAATGTAATTTAGGCACCATTTATTATTCAAATTGTTTACTTCTATATTTTGATTTTTTTTTTCAAATATAAATATAAAAATTTAAATTTTATCATTTAAAACAAATATCATCATAAGAAAGTGTAATTCATTAATATATGAAATTTGCTTCATATGTAGTATAAAAACAAAAGTAGATAGCAATTATAACAAATGGTATTTTTCTAAATAAAAAGCTAACTTCTAATTTTCTTTCGTGGCATTTAGCAAAATATTGTTTTTGTCTATCACATTCAAACCAGCAATAATGGGTAAAGAAAAACATATAAATTAGAACAAATCCTTAGGGAATTCTCCTCATAGCACATCTCAACTGTCTATTTCATTGAACCACAACCCTTCATCTCTCACTATAAATACATTCTAATATAATCTAACGCATGCTCACCCTCTCCATTCACCTGACGCCACTCTTCCTTTTCCTTTCTCCTATGCTATTTTTCCTCCTCTTTTCTCTGTCTCCAAGCCTTAAGTAGTCAAAATCCCACACGCAATTGTAATGAAAAAAATTATACTATTTTAAAATTTTAAAGTTTTAATTTGCCCCATTAAAAATAAAATTTGACCCCCTTATTCTTATTTTCTACGAAAATTTGAAAGATAAATTGAGAAATAAAAAATATCAAATATAGAGAAGTTAGGTGGTATTTGGTAAAACTGAAAATTAAGTGCTGAAAATTTAAGTTCTGAATTTTAAGTGCTGAATAAAATAAGTGCTATAATTTTTAAATAGTAAAAATATTTAAAAATTTAATCACTTATTGTATTCAGTATAAATTTTAAGTTAAAAATTTTAACTTATCATTTTAAATGGTTTTTAACTTAATTTATACTTTTAAGACGTAGTTATTAAATAAATTTAAAACAATTAAGTGCTGAAAATTTTAATTTTAAGTGCTAAATGATGTTATTAAACACCACTTTAGATAAAATAATTAATTTAATTATTTTCTTGATGTACTTTTTGTTAAAAAAATTAAGAGTTTATATGTATATATTTTCAATTATTTTGATTTTCGAATCCCGCATTAATTGAGTATAAGTGTATTTTAAGGTGAATATATGAATTAATATAATTTATTAAAATTATCATAATTTTAACAAAAGGTGATTATATTTTTGTTTATTTAGTGGATGTTTGTGTAAATATATTTTCATTTATCGTAATTGTTAATTATATTTTTTTTAAAATATTAATAAAATATTTAATAGGTGTTTGTGTAAATATATATAATTTTGCCCCTCTTAATTGAAAATTCTAGTTTCATCCCTGACCACACGTCATGTAATCTCACTTCACTCGTACCAAAACTCCACATCAAGTCCTAACCCATTGTAGTCTCAACTATGGCATCCACTATACTTCATCTCCTTCAATTCTTCACCTCCATTTTTCTATCATTTACTACATAAAACACAATTCACACCCAAATACTACAAATACCAAAACTCAAAAAGAGAAAGTATGAAATCAAATTCTTCATCACCACCACCTCTGATGCTCCATCTTCCATGGTCAGTATGTCTCTAATTTTCTAATTTTCAAAATTTTTTATCATTGGCAACTCTAATAACAGATACACTATTAGCTGTAATTCTTACTCCAAAATCAATCTTAGCTCCCTACCTCCTTTTACTTTTATTTTTTATACCATTTTCTGTCAATTTCTATTTCCTATTTTTTTTTTCCTACTTCAAATATTTTTTGTTCCTATTTTTTCCCTAATTCAAATATTTTTTTTTTCCTAAAGTTCTAATTCTCTCTCTCTTTTTTTTTTTTGTTTCCACATGAACATTTCTCTGTTGTGGCACTGTTGTTGGATTCAATAACTAATGCTCTCTATTTTTTCTTCAAATTTCTTTTTCTTTGGTTATGTCTTGATCCACAATTTGTTGTTGGAGGCACAAATTTTATGTTTTGGATAATGGATTTTTATTAGCAATCAAAGAAGATAAAGACTGATTGCAAACTCTCACTCCATATGTATGGTCTAGCTAGTTTCTTAAGTTTGTTTTTTTTCTAATTTGCACTTTTTACAACTTTTTTTTATTCTTCCCTAAATATTCATAAAAATAAGTAAAAAAAAACCGTAAACTTCTCTCTAATTTCCAAAATTCATATTTTAAGTTTACTATACCTTATATCTCAATTTATAAATATTATTCTAAATTTCATATTTTAGCTTAGATAAGGCCCATAGTTTTTGATTTTGTTGTATTTCTTTGATATTTCTATTCTAACTTAGTAACTCTTTTTAATCTTGAAATAAATTTTATGTTTGGTTTGAATAAAAACCTAAAAACACAAACATGCAAGATGGAATATTAAAAATACAATTTACCTCTTGGATGCTTATTGGTGAAATTAAAGATTTTTTTTTTTTTTTTTTTTTTATGTTTAAAGTATGAAATTTGTTTCATAAAATATCTTGTATTTAGTGGACTTTTTCTTAACACCAAAGGGCATTTTTATAATATTAATGTCAAGATGCTTCATTATTCATCACACCTGCTTCACTAATTCATCTCACTTGCTTTTGTCACGTCCCGTCCTCAGTACTATCTCTTTTCCACCATTCTTACTTTACTGATATGCGATGATCCTAGAGTATGGAAAAACTTAAATTTACCGAACACTCATAGAACCCAACTATACCTTGAATCCATACACAAACAAAATCGAAACAATCATACTTAGAAATATGTACAACCATATAGTGGACCTGACTTAAAACCATTAAAAATCTAACAACAGTTCAACTTAAGAAAAAAAATCAAAGTGTTTCCATTTTATTCATGTAAATTTCTTCAATACACAGATCCTTTTACAATTTATGGAGCTTTCTAAGATAGGGAAATAATAACTATAACTTTTACAAATTTTACAAAAGAAACTTAAAACAACTTATGTAAATAACTAGAGCTTCTTTGGTGGAGAGAGAGACTAGAGAGATTTTGTTAACTTAACTTCTAACTTTTCCTAACTCATATCTGAAATCCACAGACGATATAGTAAGTAATCAACTCAATAATTATGAATGCATGCAAATGTTTAGATTCATGAAATAACAGTGAATATATCTGAATATAAAATATACATATACATATACCAATTTAATGGGTGACAAAAATAATACATATGTGCTAATGAGAAAAACAGGCACTAAGAGAATATTTCATCTAACAGAACCATACAAAGGAGAACTTGGTGTAACATAGCCACACTCACGTGAGTCTCATCATCATCATAATTATCAGATATCTAATGGGTGGGATGAACCACAACCTCAAAAGTCTCAGAAACAGTGACATTAGAATACAATTGTTGAATAAACATAAAGGTACTCGTGAGCGAACCCATAAACCCGTGGAAACAGAAAGGGCAGTTACTTCACCCTTAAAATACCAACGCATGTCTGCGATGATATATCTGACTTAGTTTATAAACCTGATCAGTTGAGTCACCTGTGAACATGATCTAATAGATTATTAGACCTTATTAGTTGGGTGTTCTTTCATTGTAGGGCCAAGGTTAAACATTGGTTCAATGGGATCTTCATCATGTCAAGAGGTTAGCCTGATGGCTTCAATAACAACAATAATCAGTTTAACATTTTCAATGGCTTTCAACAAGAAATGAAACAATATGATTATTCAATAATCAGAAGTGATAAAAATGAATATATTATTTACAATACGTTTTAGATCAATGGTAAGATCAACAAGAACAAGAAATGGAGGATTTTCCATGCATTTCACATTCATAACTTACATACATACATTCCATAACTTACATAAATAGCTAGAGCCTCTTAACAACTCCCTAATCATTCCAGACCACGGCATCACCTCCTAAGGCTAATATGATCATCATCAAATTTGGCATCAACCATCCTTAGGCTCTCCAAACCATGGATCTACTTTCTCTAAATCTACATGGAGCTCTTCTAAGAAAGGCAAATGAATGAAAGATCTGGCTTAAATCTTGAGTTATTCTTAAGATCGGGTGGTTTCTTTAAAGAAAATAATGAATGAAGAAAATCATGTACAAATCTGGAACATCTGAAAAGAAATGGAGATCTTTATTTTGAAATGAAGAAATGAAGAAGAGAGAAAGAAAAATACTTAACTGGTATTTTGAATGTCTTTAAATAGAAGAGAAAAAAAAATAAAGAAGCATTTATGATAATGGTAGACAATTGTTTATTAAGAAGGTAGCTTTTGGTCTGGTCCATATCTTTTTCTGAAAAAAGCTATTTGGTGGTCAATGAATGGTAAAATCAATCAATCATTATTTGCCATCTGTCCTTAAATATCTTACACCAATAGTCATGCAAAGGTACTCGAAAGCAACAATTAAAACTTAAACTTACACTGAAACTTAACTATACACAAAGCAATACTATACAACTTTAAGCCTAACAACTCGCCTCGTAAGCCTATACAGACGTTTGTAGCCTTGCTACTAAGTCCTCAATTCGTCCTCGTCCTCATCATACTGCTGAGTCCTCAAAGTTGACCTCATAAACATGCAGGTATCAGTTTGCCTCATAACAAGCTAATCAACTTGTCTCATTCTTGCACCGAATCCACTTGTTCGCTTTGTCTGTACTGAACCCATATGCTCGCTTTGTCTCTTTTATTTACCTTGTCAACTTACTTATCTATATATCCATCAAGATCTCACCCTCATCAGTGTCGTTCGTCTTTATCGAGCGAATTTCGTCCATATCATCAAGTTGAAGTTGTCCTCATTATCTAACCTTGTCTTTACTCGGAAGCTTGTATTTGTCCTGCAGTCCTTCGTCTCATAACACTTTACTTCGTATCACTTTGCTTTGCATCACTTTGTATCATCTTCTAAAATCTAACCTCGCCACCAAGGCTTTTCCTTACCTTTAAAGTTCTGCTTCATCACTGAACTTCATCTTCGGTGTCAGTCACTCGCTTAGACATGGAGCCTTTCATCCTTGCTTGCTTTTCTCCTTAACTTGTATTAAAATCTTATAGAAACTTTCTAACCATCTCTTCGTCCTAAATTCTCAAAATTACACCATCTCACATATCCTTAGGAGCCTTTGTAGATAACCAAAAACCTTAGGTATTACAATTTTATTGTAGCAGGGTCGGTGGCGAAGCTATATAGTTGAAATGGTGGGCAATTGCCCACCTTTTATTTTAAAAAAATATTAAATATATTATTGTGAATATAAGAAAATTACATATTTGACCCCTTATTGAGAATTGATTGATCACCTTAACCTTCATTCTATACAAAATTACAAAACTTATTGGAAAAAACAAAAAAGAAAATGTGATTGACTTTAACACCATTAATTTTAAATCATATTACAAAAAATCCAAGAATGACAAAAAAAAAAAATTCTTCTCTAATATACAACTCCAACTTCAATGGCAACTTTACTAAAATTCTCGCAATCTCCACAAGTTATTCAATGAATTTTTATTATGAAAATACTTATTTACATATGATTTTGTATTTATTTTAAATCTATATTTATGATATTCAATTTATCCAATACATTTTTACTTTAAAAATGATTATAAATTTATAATATACGAAAATTTACCCCCTTTATAAAAAGAATCTAGTCTCCACCCTCGAGCGGGGAGATTAACTCATATTTCGTATTGCTATATAAAGTCCACTAAAAATATAAAGTTAATTATTTGATCTGTTTACTTGAAAAAATTAAAGATATAGTCATTAGTTTTAGATTACATGATGAACAGATGATTGTATTAATAAGTTATGTATTTTACAAGAGAATTACAATGATATTTATAGAGGAAATAATACATTAATGGTGCCTTGATTAGTGGAAGCCATTGAAGGAGCTGCATAGCTGGAGTCTTGGAGTGCACATGGGTGCTTTGACAATAGCAAGGTAGGTGAGAGGTGACCACCATTGTTGATTTTTCTAAGTCTTGTTTTCACACTAACACCCCCCCTCAAACTCAAGGTAGTATCGTAGATGCCAACTTGAGGTTGCTTAGTAGATTCAGAAAACGGGTTGAAACAGAAAACAGAAGACATAGTAAAAAACTAATTAAACAAACTGAAAACATGAAATAAAATATAAACTGATAAGTGTAGTAGAGTTGAAAAATAAATTTCAAAATAACCAGAGTCGGAATCTGATAATAGATATCGGAGTTGGACACGTGATAGAACACGTGATAACAGGAAGAGCCATCTTAATGGCAGAGCACAGATTGGATACGTGGCGGAACACATGAAAACAGGAGACAGAGTCAGATTCTGGTAAAATTGATATCAAATCTGAATTCAGACAGGATATAAAGTCTGAAATAGATAAAACATAAGCCATAAATGGCTTTTAAAAGGCCAAAAAATTAATTCAGACGGCCCAAAATCGGAGATAAATTCGAAAACTAGTAATTCAGATACCAAAAATTGATTTAAAAGGACAAAAATGAATTCAAAAATGCCCAAAACAGAAAATGAAATCACAAAGTGACAAAAAAAAAGACCGAAAATAAATAATTTAGTAGTGAAGTGCCTAACTTAATAGCAAAAACGTCAAAGGTTTAAATTATGTTGTGAAATAGTAGAGCATAGTTTTCTCTCTTACACATACACAACAACCAAATCAGGTTTTGTAATTTGAACCTCAAAATAAGTTATCTAACATTCATGTTCTAACTCGTTCACATAGATTAAATTCAAAAGAGTGGTGTTTAGTCAAACTCCATACCTAAACCTTAATTTGCCTTAATTAATCAAACCCATTCTAAACTTTTCTAATCTTGCAAGAAAAACTTACTTTTCTACTCAACTTCACTAATTTGCTGTCACAACAACTTCTATAACTGAATTCAAAATACAAATTTTCCACCAAAATTCAAATTGACTAAAGAGTATCTAAGTAAATTTTTAACTCTTAAAAAATTCTTCTAGCCCATCCCTTAAGAAATTTTGTTGTAAAACAACTTTATTTAATTATATATTAAAACAAGTTTATACTCTTAATCTACATCATAATGAGGTAGTCACTCAATCACACTAATTGTTGGTGTAGATTTAATTATTTTTAAATACAAAAAAAATCATGCAATGTATATCAGAAAAAAAAACAAAAAAAATGATTTTTTTTCTTTTTTTTTTTTATTATAAAGAATATGGAATTCATTTTTCATGTTACCTAGCCAAATAGAAAGAAAAAAAAAATTCATATTATTTTATTTCAATTATTACAACTTCAATTGTTTCACCTATCAAATAAAATCCGAGTTCCATAATCTATATTATTTTAATGAATTATTATTTAGTCTCTATGGCTTAGTCATCAAATATATTAGTCAAACCTGATCTATTCATAATATATATATATATATTTGAGTATTTGATGATAGTCAAATTTTGGCGTCATAAAACTTAATTTAATGGTCTCTATATTTAGATTTCATTAAACAATTTAGCCATTCTATTAAATTTTTCATTAAATAGACTTAAAATATCAAATTTACCATTAGTTTGGTTTCAAAGTCTCTTTTCGTTGCCACTACCAAATAAATCTCAAATAGAGTAGCGATGTTGTCATAACTCTTTTTGTTAGGGTCAGAGCAGTAAACTTTTTAAAATTTTAAACTGATTTAAATGCCTTTAATTCATTGAAAAATACTTCTACGCTATCTAATATTGTCTTCTTAAAACTCTTACGCTACTTTAATTTCTTTTTTACTCTCTCTTTTCTATTTTTATCTTTCTAAGAAATCAAAAAATACAAAATTGTTTTCTTCCATCTCTACCTGCCCAAATACATTAATATTTAATCAGGGAGAAAAAGACAAGATCCAGTGTTATATTATCGAAGAAATTGGAAATTGTCCCACCACCATCAATTTATAAGATAGCTTCCTATATCTCTAACCAATATTTCAATTGAACTCTACAATATAGATGTGGAGTATAATCATCTTTCTGGTGAATTGCCTGCAAATACTACAGGGAAACTATCTCATCTTGGCTTACTCCAATATTTATCATATAATCATATGGTTAGTCACGACAACAACACCAATCTTAAGCCCTTCTTCATTTGCACTTGCAAATTGTACTGTCTTAGAGGAGCTTGAAACGGTTGGGAAGGGTGTAGCAGTATGTCCAGTTCCATTGGCTGACTTAGTACCAAATTGAATTCTCTTATGCTGCACCAGAACTAGATCTATGGATCAATCCCTTCAAATATAGCAAATTAATCTTTCTTCTCTGATAGTGTTGAATTTGACATCCAATTCTCAAAATGGAATAATATCGGCAGATATGAGTCCATTGCTCCACTTAGAACAACTTTTCTCATCATACAACTTGTTCACTAGAATTTAACAAATTTTCAATGAATTAGGGGTATTTAAGTCAGTTTAAAATTTAAAAATATCTACTGCTTTGGCCCTAATAAAAAAAGTTATGATCATGGTTTTCAGACTCAGTTTGGCTTTTGAATCGATATAAGCAGAGGGTCACCAGTTAGATATTGAACAAAAATTTTAAATAATATTATATATTTATTATTTATATATTAAAATTAAATATAATATACATATAATTAAAATTAAATAATAACATAAATAAAAAAATATAATAATATTATATATCAACGTACTAACGTCTAACATAAATTTTAACGTATTAATATTCAATATAAATCTAGAAGAAACTTAATTATTTATTATATATATATTATATTTAATTAAATCATAGTTAATAATTTTTTTAATTTAATTTAATCTAATTTTAATATATTATATTTAATTAATTAATAAAAAATTAGAAAATTAAAAAAGAAAAAAGATGAAACTTGGGTTTCATCTTCTTCACTCACGCCCGACCCCTGTAACACCACCCAAGGGCCCAAGGCCAACTTAGATCTAACTCCTAAAGAAGCACCAGCACCAACTTCTAATTAAAGCTCACTCAACACCATCTTCAAATCAAAACCCTACTCCAGAAAACACACTAAAATCTCGCCCAAATCCACTAGCTTCTAAACCAAAACAGTGGAAAAGGGTTGTCTCTGCGCGAAAGATGCGCCGACAGTGATGGGTCCTTGGTGCTTAGATTGCAAATGGCCATGACGTCCTCAGTTAGATCGGCGGCAAGCTCGAGCTTTGGATGTGATGAAGGCTTAAACTTGGTGAATCTTGATAGCAATGATAGCGACTTGGCCAAAGGCCACAGCGGAATTCGATGATGGTGGTGGTGGCTTTGGGATCCCATCGGTTACAACGGATCCAGCAAAGGAAGCGTTGCCGAAGTGATAGGTTTGGATTTTGTAAATTGAGTAAACAAGATGAAATCCAAGTTTCATTTTTTTTTTTATTTTTTTATTTTTGTGGTAAAAAAAAAACAGAGCAACCCGTTTTACCCTTCGTCCGAGTCACCGAGTTTTCGGCTGGGTGAGAAGATTTGTATCGGATTTTAGAAAAAAACGGATATTATAGGTGATCCGATCCCGTCTGTAAATCGATTCTTAATTTTTCCAATTGAATCGACGGAATTGAATTTCACAATCATGATTCTGACAATAAAGCTACCCCTCAAATATAAACCTACTATTATCTAATTTTCTCTCTCTCTTCAACTCCATCATAAGCCCAACCACAACATACCCATAAAACTCTTTCTCTCTCTCTCTATTTAACTCTATCATAAATTCAGGCACAATAAACCTATAAATATTTATAAACCTACAAAATTCTCTCTCTTTCTCTCCTTTCAACTTCATCATAAACCTTTTAAATCTTCCATCACAATTCATTTCCACTTCAATATCAAGCAACCTAGAAAAAGGAAATCCATTGAGGCCCAAACCTTGATAGATGGAAGAAGATGAAGAAGAGTTAATTCCTATAATTCACCAAAAATTTAAAAAGACCCATAATTTTTTTGTTTGGAACCCAACAAAGGACGTTGTTTTTCTTATCTTCTCCAATCTCCAATTACAACACTTGTGCAATAATAAGATTTTAATCACTAAAACCCTTATGCTATAATAAAATTAGTTTGAATAATTTGTATTTAATCAAAGCAAATAAGAAAATTGATAGATGAATTTTATCATAAGGAAAAGTGACATATAAAGCAAAATGATTGAAATTTTATCAATTTTAAATATTTTTGTGTTTTTATTTTGACTTGTAACTATTTTTAATAAATTAAGTGGAATTCTTACTTTTATTTTAAGGAGAAAATAATTATATTTTATTTTATATATGAAAAAGTAAGGTTTTGTTTACGTATGAAAAACATTTTTTGTTTTCAATTTTTAGTTTTCTTTTTCATTTACCAAATTTTTAATTCTCTATTTTTCAAATTGAAAATAAAAAAACTGAAAAACATGTTTATTTGTCTTATATTTGAGTTCTTCATTTTCTATTTTCACTTTGTACAATTTGTTTTATACTTTTTTTTTTTTTGCATTAATAACTTTTATTATACTTAAAATATTTATTGTTTATATTTTTTTATATATAAATAATTTTACAATATGATCACTTAAATATAATTTTTTTAATTTAAAATTACATTCTAAATCTAAAATAATCATGACAAATATTACAAAACTATTTAGTGTGATATTTTATAATAATTAAAAAAATTATATAATGATAAGCAAGTATTTGAATGATACCATTAATTAGATTTTTTTATTCTTTTAATTGAAAAAAAAAGCAAGTTTAATATTTTAAATTAAAAATTAATAAAATATAAATTCCGCTAAAAAGTAAAAAAGAAATCTAAAATCAAATAAAAATTTGAAAAAAAATGAGGCATAAGTATTTAATTAGATTAATCCTAATTTTACTTTATAAATATTAAATACAATAGAACATTCCTTAAAAAAATAAAATAGAAAAAAAAGCAATTAAAAATATCAAGAAAGAAAATTGCTGAGTTTCGAAGACAATGCCATTGTGCGCCAAAGTGGAAAACAAACGTATTTTTTATTTGTTAATATTCAATGTAATTTATAAATCTTCTGTTAACTAGTTTTCCAAGGCTTAGTGAACTAAACATTAAATTTTATTTTCTAATTTCTTGAAATAATATTCTAGAAAATAGACATTATTTTTTACAACTAAATAAGGGCTAAATGTTTTGAAATTAAGTCTTCCTAAAAAAATGGTTCTAAATATGTTCCTAATGAAAGCCTATGTTTTCTAAGGAGTCATTTTTATTTTCTATTTAGGATCTCTAATTTATAGTTGATTCTTTATTAGAGTATATTTTCTCTTATTTTAGGTGTGTTTTTTAATTTTCATTATGAATTTAGAAAAAAAATGTGTTAAACTAATTTGTTGAATTTTTCATTGATTCAAATCTAACATGTTAATTTGTCATTTAATTTAAATCAATTGATATTTCTTTCAAGAGTAACTACTCAAGTCAGATTTTAGAGTCATTTAACCACTTCTTATTTATGTCAACTTAAAATATTAATTTGTCTTATGTTAATAGAATGTGTGGTTACATATGAACAATATTTGAAATTAATATTATTGTGAAAATATGGGAATTGTCTTTTATTTATTATTTTCTTGATTTGAGAGAACACTAATGTTAGGGAGGCGAGAATAAACTATAACAAAATTTTAAAATTTTGATTATATTTTAATTATAAAACATTATTTTTCTAAATTTTAATCAACATAGTAAAATCACAATTCAAAAAAATTATACATTAACAGTTAGCACGAAGGAAAATATTTACCTATACTGAATGTATATTCAATTTTTATACACTCAATAAATTAATAATCGTGAATAATTTTTTAAAAAAAATTATTCACTTAAAATTACGTTTCTATCATTGCTAAATGCATATGTTTTTTTTTTTTTTTTTTTGCTAAATGCATATGTTACAAATTAATTTTTTTTCCTAACTATTTTCGTCTTTTTTTTTTTTTTTTTTCATGATTGTATGCAGATTTTGGAGGGCCTTCTTAAGCTACCAGAGAATAGGGAATGTGCTGATTGTCAGAGCAAGTACTCTTTTACAAGCCTTTTTTAATTCTTAGCTTAATTTTCATATACTTGTAATGTTCTTTAGCATTATTTTTTTTTTTAATTTTTACATTTTCTTTTAATTTTAGGGCACCACGATGGGCGAGTGTGAATCTAGGAATATTTATTTGCATGCAATGTTCGGGAATTCATCGAAGTCTTGGAGTGCATATTTCACAGGTTTAATATTTTGTATTGTAATGTCTCCTTTAATTTCATATTATAATTACTATGGTTATATATTTTCTATTGTCACAATTTAAAATAACTCATGTGTAAAAATTTAATTCTATTAAAATTTTATAAGATTCATTTAAATAGCTAGTCATTTAAAATGATTCAAAACTTGAAATTTATTATCATACCTATTTTTTATGGTTTTATACTTCAAATTCAAATTATTCAAATCTAGAATAATTTCAAATAACCGTCTATCCAAACGAACCCTTAATAGAATTCAATTCAATTAATGATAGAATTAATATGTATGGAATAAATTTTAAAATGATATAATTTAAATAAATTTTATTATTTGGAATAATTAAAAAGTAATAAAAAAATGTAATTATTTTCTCATTTTACCCTTATATATAAAGAGTCATGTTTAATTTAAATGAGATCATTTTAAATTTTTAATAGTGGTGATGTGGTTTTATCCTAGCGGGTCTTGAGCCTTGAGGTCACCTATCAATCGGGACTTGAAGTTAGAGGTGTTGGACCTGAGTAATTGAAGTTTGGATTACTCTGTCGTTGGGCCTGTGGCTTACATGAGAAAGGAAAGAGATAAACAAGCATTAAAGAAACAAGCATTAAAGAAACAAGCTTATGGCCTGATGAAAGCCCTCCGTTACTCAAGTCAGTGATTGTATTTACGGAGTTAAAAGCTCGGGGAATTGAGTAGGTTAGAGAGTTATTACAATTACTTTTCCTATTTGAGTGTTTGGCTCTTGCTTTGAATGGCCGACATCATCCTTTAGAAAGGGAGGAAAGGCTCGTATTTAGGCTGCTTCCCATCTTGGTGATTAGAGTGAGTGGACGACATGACCGTTTTATGATTGAGGGGTTTTGGTCATGTCATACTACAACTAGACAGTGGAATGACGCATCTGCATAGTGGAATGACGCATCTACACAGTCGACTATCATGTTTGGAGTCCTGTACTGAGATGACCCAAATCTAGTTTCTCAAAGGTGTTAGGGATTGCGTATTTGAGAAGTTTTAAAGGAGGTATCGGGGAGAACTCTCTTTGTAAGCATAGCGAGCTCGTATATTAGCGAGGTGGAGAACTGCCAGAGCTAGGTACTTGTTGCCTTAGACAATCGCTAGGATGAGGCATGAGGTGGCCTGTCTGTGAGGTTTTGGGCTTGATTTTGCTAATGGCTTCGGTCTAGCAGTCTTGATGGTATAAGGCTTGTTGTCTGTAGCATTAGGCTTGTTTTGGGCTTAGTTGAAACGACCCATTTGGTGTAGCCAATTTTAGTCCTTATTATAAGCCCCCTACTCCATTAGCGCGAAAGGCTGAGTTCGCGGCAACAAGGACTTGTATCTTTTAGAGTCTTTCATGCAATCTGGCTAGCAAAGCACTAAGTCTTCTATTATTGGTACTTGTGTAGGCAAACTCGTTCTTTACTCCTTATGGCATGTGCTAGTAGTCTTAAGTCTTAGAGTAGTCTTCTTAGGAAACCGTGGAAGTTACCCTTGGTTCTCGAAACAGTTATGAGGGTCTTTAAAGGGTGCAGCGAATGCGGTCAATTTTGGAAATCAAAAGGACAAGCTTTGAGTTTTAATGACTCGCTGGTCAAGTCTTATATACAACCAAAGTGGATCTTGAGTTATTTGCCTATCTCTTCTTAACTCTTTGAGCTTGGCTCACTTTCTCTATTTCGTTTGCTTTTTCCACATTTATAGCCTTTGTTGGCCCGTTGTGAATGTTGTCTTCCAGTACTCCTTGTGACTTGGATAATCGTATCGGATATGAGTGTGACCCCTTCTAGGTTTAGGATGAGATGTTCCTGGGACCCAAGTTTAGAGTTGTTGGATGTTGTTGTTGTTGTATGCATAGTCTTTTACTAGAGCCAATCAAATGTGCTTTGCCTTTTGTTCTCTTCAGACTCTGGATTTGTCCTGGTTTGTTGGCTCAGTTGGTTTCTTAGATTGTCAAAATTGGTTTTCTCTATGAATGGTCCTCAAGGTATTAGTCTTCTCCCTAAACGTGTTATACTCTTGGTGCAGTGTTATGGAGATGTTATCATCCCTTCATGAGGTTGTTGATATATGGGTTTCTCTAGCTTCTGATGTGAAATTTTTCTTTCCCTTTTGTCAACAATCTTGTACAACCCTTAGAGCTCTTATATGTCACATCGAAAGGGAGAGTTTATTGCTAGAATGCTCTCATGTACAGAAAGCCTTTAGCTTTTGAAACTCCTTTAGAATAGGACTTTTTGATGTAGTCTCTATTCTATTTACTTGTAATTTGAACAAATTGTTATAATTATTCTGAAAAAAATTTTAATGAATGCACCATTTTAGTCTTGTATAAGTGCTCTTTCTTTGATTGACTTGCCTTCTTTAGGTCTTAGACTAGTTGCATGTCAAGTTATGTGCGCCCTTGGAGGCTCATTTAGTTTGCCTCACTTGTTTGGACTTGTTTGATCTCGTATGGCCCCCCCATGGTCTTATTGTCATTGTATGGTATGGGTGCATGCTCGGTTGCATACACGGTTTAGTGTGCCCTCAAGTGGCTTTTTGGCTTCGCCTCTTTTGTTTAGGTCTTGTCGGTTATGTCTAAGCCCTCCATGGTCTTATTATCGTTGCTTGGTCTGAGTCTTTGTCTACTTTTCTCTTTGCAGGTGCTTTCTGAGGTCTTATTGACTTCACCTGGCACAAGTCTTCATCTTCCTTTCGAGTTCTTATTGACTTCGCCTATCCTTCAAGATCTTATTGATTTCACCTGGATCACTCAGGCTTGTTTACGCCACTGTTCTTGTCGGCCCTTTTCGATCTTATTGGCACTTTTTAGATCGTCTGGGATTTAAGTTCTGAATTACAGAGAGTTAGTTTCCTTTTGGCAACACAAAAGACAGTTCCCACTTTATTGGAGGTCTTATGTCACTGCCTCGCTGTGAGGTCTTAAGTGCGGTAGAAATCTAAAGTTTATGCCTCG
>CATKHJ010252760.1:0-19475 GCA_949750685.1 Vernicia montana
TAAGGAATATCAAGGAGGACTTATATTATGTATCTTTTGGTGGATTATACAAATTAAAGCTTGGAATTGAAAGATATACAAGTGAAAAGAACATGAAAAGGCATAAAACTCATTTTGGTGAAATTTTCCTTAAGGTTCGGCCTATGCTAGATATATAGGGGGGGGGGGGGGGGTGGGTATTATTCTAAATTAATTTTAATGATATCTAAGATCCATTGGGGTATAGAAAATTGGATTGGAAGTGTTAAAATGAATTATGGTGATTTTATACAAAACTTAAAATTTTGGAGGCATAATTGATGTTATAAGAGAGATATATGCTTTGATGAGTATTTTTGATTTTTGTTTGATGCTATATGATTAATATGATGTTAATTTTATGATTCTAGGATCAATTTAAGGTTCGAATGTGAAATTATAAGTTTTTTCAAAAATCACCTTATTATGGGAAATTAGGAATTTGTAAGAATCAAAGTAATTTGATTTCAATGGAATGATAGAAATGAGTTATTGGAATGTTAATTAGATGAATCCATGTTCAATTTAAGGTTTAATTATGAAATTGATATTTTTTTTCTAAATTTTAGGGTTTATGGAGTAAATTAGGAATTTTGGGATTTAACTTGAATTAATTAAAATTGATCGGTTAATTAAGTTTGTATATGGTATAATTTAATGATTTCAAGATCAATTTGGAATTTGGGTTAATAGAAATGATTTTTTCCAAACTGATGGAATTGGTATATTTAGAGATTTTGATTTTTAAGGTATAAATTAATGTCATGAATTAATAGAAATTATATTTGCTTTGATTCATGTGTTGGCAATGAAATTGAATTAAGGAATTGAAAAGGGAAAGGAAGAAAATTTCTTAATTTGATTAATTGACTAATATACATGGAATGTTTGATTTGATGATTAATTTTGTAATGTGTATATGTATAATATTTGTTTATGGTTAAGGAAGGGATAAGTAAGGTACGATATTAAGATTAAAAGAATAGAAGTTAATATTCGATTTATGTAATGTGTTGTAGAATTGAAAGAAAAGGGTATTATCCGAGATACCGAGGAGTCTCATTTTTAGGCAGCATTTATTTATATTAGGAGCTAAGGAGTTTCAAGGTGAGTACAAATAGTATTATTGCTTTTGTGCCTTGAATATGAGCTTTTTATGCTTAATCAATTCTTGTTTGAAATGCATTGCAACTCTTTGGCAAAGCATTATATATTTATTGACTATTGAGCCAAATTGAATAATTTATTCTTTATGGCATTTGGCCAAATGAGCCTTTATTGATTTGGTCTTTTAAATATGACCAATAATGGAAATTTAATTGTTATTGATATGTTGTCCATTGAATCAATTCATGGATAGAAATGATATATTGTTATAATGATTACATGCTAAGCAAAATACCCCTCTGATGTGGGATAATACATCGGACCTTGTGTACAATGGTAATGGAACCCGCGGATAGAGTAAAATTATTCGAATCTTAGCTGGGAAAGGTTTAATGACCCCAGTACGTATGACCCGATCAGTTGTACATGTGACTAGGCCTGTGAGAGTAAGCAAGGTGTAAACCGCCACTCGTTGATTATGGGGGAAACACACCATTTCCAAGAAAATGATTAATTTCTACTAAAGTTATATTGTTGGTATAATTATGGAAATTGTTTTATAATAACAATTTTGATTAACATCGTTGTTGTTTAAAAAGGGAACTATTATTATTTTTTCAAATATTGTTTATTCTGTATATGTACTCACTGAGATCTGTCTCACTCTTTAGTTATTATTTATTTTTCAGGACCGGTTGATAGGCTAGTAAGGTAAAATTCCAAGTTCTAGCTTTCACTTGGGAGATTGCTCTGCTAGTTTATTTATGGTATGAATGGTTATTCGAAGGTTCTACTTTAGAGCTCTATGGATTTTAAAGTCTGTAATATTGAGAATTAGATTATCATATGCTTGATGTATGGTATGATATAACAAATGCTACAGTCCAAGCACTTAATTAAATTATAGTGAGCTGCGATAGAATTAAATGGCAAATGGAGTTCAAAAGTAAAAAGTATGAAAAAGATTTTCAATCTATAATTAATTGATCATATGATTAATATGGCATTGGATTTTTATAAAAGGGAGATTATGGTTTCGATTTTGGGGTAATGATAACTGGTAATTATGGCAGCTAATTATAATGTGATAAGAGGGTTCTATGGATTTAGGTGATTTTATGTCTCCCTATTCCCTAGGACAATCATGGCTCAAAGACGGGTTGTGACAAAGTTTGTATCAGAGCGAAGATTTAAAATTTTACATCTAAGATTATAAGTCAAATCATGGAGCATGGGATTCCTTATTCTCTGTAAAGTATTTTGCTTAGTCAGATTCGCGTTAATGCAATATATATTAAGTTATCATCCTTTCTGATATGTATTAATGTTGTTGCTAAATGATATTAATGTGTTGCGAAATGTTATTTATAAATTGATAATGTGTAGATGTCGAGAGTCCGTAATCTAGTTGGAGAGAGGATATTTCTGATGTAGCCTCGGTAGCATATTCTGATCCTGAGGAGACCGATCTAGAGGAGGATCCTGATCCAGTATGGGTAGCTAGGATGAAGAATAGTAATGAACAGATCATGAGGAAGCTTCGCATGTTGCGAAGTGAAGTAATTGAACTGAGGAGGACAATTAGGGATTTGAAGTGGGAGTTGGCAAGAGTTGGTAGTAGATATAGGAACCTTGAGGTTGGACCGATTCCACCTCTCAGATATTTGATGCCGGGATTTCTCGAGCACATATGTGTTGCATGTGGTAGACTTGATCATTCTGGGGATAGATGCCCTTTAAGGAGACGCTTGTTATCCT
Source organism: Vernicia montana (assembly GCA_949750685.1). Taxonomy (NCBI): domain Eukaryota; kingdom Viridiplantae; phylum Streptophyta; class Magnoliopsida; order Malpighiales; family Euphorbiaceae; genus Vernicia; species Vernicia montana. The sequence goes on from CATKHJ010252760.1 coordinate 2,884, forward strand.
CATCTTTGTTGTCTACTGGTTGTAGACAAGTGAGGCCTTTAGAGAGCGAGGGCTCTAATGATTTGAGGGATTCTAGTAGTCCGTAGGATAGATCATGGGTGGATGGACCATGATCACATTTTGGCATAGTATGGGTATTTATATGTATAAAATATTATGAATAATCTAAACTCAAGACGAAGAATGCTATAGTTTACTAGTATTTGTATATAGGTGTGTATGTTTTTGGAATAAGGAATAATGATGTTATGTTATTATGTATGAAAAAGGATATATGTGATAAATGGTTTTATTATATGGGTTATATGGAAAGGTTAAATGGTATTTATGTGATTAATGTGATAGTATGTGTAAGGATAATGGATAATTGATGTGAATATGAAATGATAATTGCATGTTCTGAATATCAAAATTTTAAAAATTTGAAATGAATGATTGATATTTATATATTATTTTTAGCATAGTTGTTACCTCATAGAATTGTTCAGCAAGAGGGACAAGGGTCCCAGGAAGCTGAAAGTATCGTACCAGATGTGGCATCGAATGTCGCATCTGCTCAAAATATTGATCGAGAATTTTCCTAATCAAGACAGCATACGGCTAGCAGTGGAGAACAATGACCGCAAGGGGATATAGAAGCATTGCGACAAGAAAATGAAGCTATGAGACGGGAACTAATGGAACTTAGATGTCAGCGATAGGAAGTTCCACCACCACCTGTGGTGCCACTTACACCCCTAGTGGATGATGTACCTCCTAATCTACCACGAGCACCGCGTAGAGTAAGGAGATGACTGTTACCCGGAGAGGGGGTTATGGTTAATGATCTAAAAAAATTCAAACCTTCAGACTTTTCAGGAGAGGAAGGAGAGGATCCTCAGAAATTTTTAGAGGAGATGGATAAAATAGCTCAGAGAATGACATGTTCAGATGAGAAATTAATTGAGCTTATAGGTGTACAACTCCAAAGTGATGCATGGAGTTGGTTTCAGAGGAGTGTTGAAGAACAATTGTATAATGATAATCCACCCACCTGGGAGGAGTTTAAGTAAGAGCTGATGAACGAGTTTCTGTTTAAAGGTGAAAGATAGAATCGTGCACTTCAATTCAAGCAATTGAAACAGAAACTGGGAATGTCAGTTTCAGACTATGCCCGGGAGTTTAAGAGGCTGAGCAAGTATGCTGCTCACATAGTGCCAACGGAGGCTAGCAGAATTGATCATTTTCGCCGAGGATTAGTAGCCCCGTTATACAATGTTTTAGTGGCCACTGAGATTTCTTCCATGGCCAAGTTGATTGATAAAGCAAAACTGATGGAGGCAAGACGCAAGATAGAGAAAGTAGAACGACTGGAAAGGGACCAGAAGCAGAAAGGTAGAAATAAAAGACAGGAAAATCAGCAGAGGGGTTGTTTTGCCCAGAGTTGGGGTACAAAATAGAACTTTACTGTTTCTACTCCTTACCAGTCTCGAGGAAGTGGTCTGAGTCAGTTTCGAGCTGGTACTGTTTCGGTCGCTTCAACACCAGGAAATGTGGGTACTTATAGAACGGGACAGAGGAATCAGACATTTCCAATATGTACCCTGTGTGGAAGACCATATAAAGGAGAGTGTCGAAGAGCATTGGGAGCTTGTCTGAAATGCGGCCAACTGGGGCATTTTATTAAGGATTGTCTATAGACAGTCAGTCAAAGGGCAGTTACAGCTGTGTCGCAACCTACCGTTCAAATGAATCGACCGGAGAATCGTGGACAAGAAGGACGAGGACGAGGTGCAGGACAATCCTCGAATAATGTTAAAGCCAATGAAAATAGAGACAGAGAGAGGGTATATGCCCTAAATCAACAAGAGGCAGGAACTTCTCAGAATGTTGTTACAGGTACTGTTGCTGTTCAATATCAGCATGCTAGTTGCTTGTTTGATTCTAGTGTGACGCATTCTTTTTTATCACCTTATTTTGCAAATAAGTTAGGAAAGAATAAGGAAACTATGCATGAACCCTTAATTATAGCCACGCCATTGGGAGATAATGTGATAGTGGATAAGATGTATCCAAATTGTGTGATTGATATTGATGATAGGAAATTGTTTGTAGATTTAATTGAATTAGAAGTGTTAGGATTTGATGTTATTTTGGGAATGGACTGGTTGTCCAGACATCATATCCATATAGATTGTCAGGGTAAAATGATTATTTTTAAAGGCGATAATGGGCAGGAATTTAGGTTTCAAGGAGATAGAAGTAATCTTTCTATGAACCTTATTTCGGCCATAGGAGCTAAGAGGATGCTAAAGAAGGGCTGCCAAGAATTTTTGGCATAAGTAGTGGATACTACTAAGTCAGATAGAGATGTAAGGGATATTCCTGTAGTGGAAAATTTTTCTGATGTTTTACCTAACGATTTACTGGGAATGCCACCAGATAGGGAAATCGAGTTTTCGATTGACCTATTACCTGAAACTCAACCGATATCGATTCCACCATATCGGATGGCGCCTATCGAGTTGAAAGAATTGAAGATTCAGTTACAAGATCTACTTGACAAGGGTTTTATCAGATCAAGTAACTCCCCGTGGGGTGCTCCGGTTCTTTTTGTTAAAAAGAAAGATGGATCCTTTAGATTGTGTATTGATTATAGACAGTTGAATAAGGTGACAGTGAAAAATAAGTATCCTTTGCTAAGGATAGGTGATTTGTTCGATCAGTTGCAAGGAGTCAGTCATGTCTCGAAGATTGACTTGCGGTCGGGTTATCATCAACTCAAAATCAGGAAGGAAGATGTCTGTAAGACTGCGTTTAGAATTAAATGGAAAATGGAGTCCAAAAGTAAAAAGTATGAAAAAGATTTTCAGTCTACAATTAATTGATCATATGATTAATATGACATTGGATTTTATAAAAGGGAGATTATGGTTTGGATTCTGAGGTAATGATAACTGGTAATTATGGCATCTAATAATAATGTGATAAGAGGGTTCTACGGGTTTAGGTGACCTTATGTTTCCCTATTTCCTAGGACAGTCATGGCTCAAAGACGGGTCGTGACAATGCATGTGACTGAAAAGTGAAAAAGAGACTAGGATTACCTGTCATATGATCTGTGGCACCTGAATCAATGACTCATTCTAAGGAAAGAGGAAAGAAGACATGTATTTGATTTACCTAACTCAGCATAGGGTGAGATGAATTCTTCAATGATTCTTAGTACTGAGTGAATTTAGCAAATTCATCTGCAGAAATTGTAATGGTTTGCTCAGAGGATGTGCTGGGTGTAGCAGTAGTGGTGGCAACATGAGCAGAGGGAGACTTCTGAGATTTATTTTGCAATTTGCAGCACGTGTGTTTGGTATGGCCCGGTTCATGACAATAATAACACACAACACCCCCTACATCCTGACTTCGATTATCCCGACTACCTGTACCGCCTCCCCTGTTATTATTCCTATGGTATAACTGCCCAACTGTAGATCCACTATGATGAATGACAAGAGCACTGGAAGCCTGAACAGGTGAAGTAACACAGGTTCTAGTATCTGTGTGGAGTACTAGTAAAGACTTCATGAAGAGAGGAAATCTTAGCACTGGAAAGAATCTGGGATTTAGCAACCTCAAATTGAGAATTTAGACTAGTCAAAAAACTCATTACCGCCAATTGCTCTCGTTGAGCTTGTTGGACTTTAACATCAGGACTAAAAGGTAACATTCAATTCTTCATAGATTTTTTTTAAAATTCTTAAAATAGGCTTGAAGAGACTGATCTTATTGTTCAGCACGGTAAAAACTCTTACAAACTTCATAAATACGTGAAATATTCCTTTTCTCATAATACAAAAATTCTAAATATTCCATTAATTCTTTGACATACTCATAGTGATCAATTAGGCTGACGACCTCAATATTAATAGAATTCCTAATTTGCAAAGAATAAGCGGGCATCATCTCTTTGCCAGTTCTAGCGAGTTTTATCCATTGGTGGATCCTCAGTACGATGATCATCCTTAGATAGACTTTGAAGATAAATCCTAATAGTTTTACACCAATTTAAATAATTCAGACTAGTTAACTTATGTTCTGTGATTTTGGACATCATGGGAATTACATCCGTCACAACCAAATTCTTTTGATCATCCGCCATCAAAACAAACAAGAAGATCCAAACAGACCAAAAAATCAGAGACCCAAGTCCAACCAAATTAACACAAATGGTAACAAAAGTAAATAGGTGTCCAAAGTAAACAATAACCAAATTTCCAACAAAGGAGCAAAGGAAAAAAAATATCACAGACCCGAAGAGAAGAATATCGAAGCAAGAAGCAGGAGATTCTTTCCTGTGATGGTGAGTGCTGAAGCAACGAGATCCACTAGGGTACCGGAAAGGGTGAGTCGACGCCGTAGAAGCTGACCGGAGAGCTAGGAACCAGAGCACGTGTTGGCGCGTGAGGAAGGTGGAGAAGACTTCTGGAGGCGCATGAAGCTCACGCAATGGGCTGCTGGTGACCAGACTTCAGGGAAGGACCAATCAGCGGGCTGCGCTCCTGTCTGTGCCGGTGGTGAGTCCAGGTGGTCACTCGAAAAGGGTGCCCCAAAGAAATACCCACGCTGCTCACTAGGGCAGCAAAGAAAAAAGGAAAAAAAATCCAGAAAAAATAATTCACTAGGGCTTTGATACCATTTAAATCAAAGAGAAAAATGAAGTCTGGAATTCTTGATTTATTCATATGAACAAAATACATATATATGCAGATTAGTGGTATACTAATTGGGAAGATATACTAATTAGGAATCCTATAATTAAGCCTATTAAACCTATATACAATATCCTACAGCTGTAACAGTTTTAAATATTTATTCTTTGTTGTGGACGACAAACATCCATAGCATCTTAAAAAGCTAGACTATCAAATTTTGGTTATTCGCCCATAAAAGACAAGTTTCAATTTTATTATTATTATTATGTTCTATAATATGTTATTATTGCTGTTATCATTATTATCTAATCACAAGTAAATTAGACTATACTTAAAATAAATATTTAACACAGATGATCATGATGCAAAATTAATAAAGGTAACAACCTATGGACAATATCTATAGTCATAAAATTTGAATGATTATTATTCAATAATTAATTAGTCAAGAGATTTAACTTCAACTATGGGAAAGATTGTTACAGAAGTATGCATTTTTTTAGAAAATAATCATAAATTCTTGGTCAACAAAAAGTTATTTTTGTATTATATATGTAAAGAAATGAATTTTATTATATTTCTAGTAGATGCATAACAAGATTTGGGCTGACTTCAACGATTTCCGGTGAAATGCAAGATAAACTCAGATTTTTGCGTAATATACAATTCAATTTGATTTCAAATTTCTATATTTCATTTATGTTCAGCTTTGAATTCTTTTAAATTGATTTCTCTGATTTAATTTCTTTCTATTTCAATATGTTTTAATTGAATACTATTGTTTTCTTTATCATTCAATTTTATTGCTAATTTTTTATATTTCATATGTTCAACTTTGAAATTCTGAGGATCCATGTTCAACTCATAATGTTTCATGCTATTTTTGTGTTTCTTCGGGCTGTTCTTTTAGTAGATTTGGTTTGGAAATGCTTGGTCAATGTTTAGTTGTTGTTGCTGCTGCTTGGAAAATGGAGGAAAATAGAACATATCAAATTGAAAGTTTTATGGTTACATGGAAGAAATTTTCAGTTTTACATGTTTCAATCTCGAGAACCTTCTTTCTGGTTGCATCTCCATATTCCTTTGTAACTTGTAGTCATCATATCGAGTTTTCTATTAGGCATCAGCTCAATTCCTTGACTTTTGCATCTTAGCCTGCTTAAATATTCTTGGAAGTTAGCGGAAAGAGGGTGGAAAAACAACTTGGATCAGATCCTAGGTCAAGACTTTTTCTATTGGGCTCTCCATGAGTTGTTCTCTATTTGTAGCACTCTTAAGTGTTTGTTTGTTTTAAAATTTAATTGTCACTTGTTTCTATACTGTGAAGTGGCTCAAGCAATTTGGATTTGCCTCTTTAACATTTTTGAGGAGCAGCATGTGTGTCCATAATCTTTAGAGACTTGTTATTTTAAAAAATTGAGAGGTTTTGGCAAGACGCCAAATTCTTTAGAAATGGGCTTTTTTTTTTTTTTGGAGAGAAATGTATTATCTTCAAATATCAAAGAATGTACTTTGGTTAACTGTGGGACAAAGTGGTGTTTTTGGCTTTTTTATGGTGCTATCCTTTCAGAGCTTTTAGATGGGTCTCGTTGAAGGTTCTCCAACTTGATTGGAGAGTTACTCTTTGAGCATGTTTTTATGTTATTCTTTGTAGTTGTCTTTTGAGTTTATAGGAGGATTCCTTGTTCCCCATGGTTTACTCTACTTTCTTTCTTTCTCAACGAAGTTTCTTTTCTTGTATTTTATATATATATATATATTATTTCCATTCTTATAATGTTGGTTCCAGGATGTGTCATCACATGGTCAAGTTTCTCTTAGTTTCTTATGATAGAATGTATTTGTGGTATTCTTTGCTAATATTTTAGCCTGTTGTCATGCAGGTTGCAGGTGCATGGCTTCTCTACAAGTCTAATAACCTTGGGGAAGGTTTTCTCTCAGCAACTCTTAAGGGTTTCACTGTCATTGATGATCGGGAGGGTACTGAAGAAGAATTTAGATTGGCAATAGGAAAGCCTGAGAAGATTGGTTATGGTCCCCTTCGCTCTCTAACTGATGATGAAAACCAGCATAGGGCTGATACAAGTTTCAAAAAAGATAATGAGATGAAACCCACTCCTACAATGCTTATACTTGATGCAAAAATTGGTCAACGCTCAACACATGTTTCTCTCTGTGTTCAAAGGCCGCAACTGCTTGTTGCACTTGATTTTCTTCTTGCTGTTGTTGAGTTTTTTGTTCCAACAGTTGGTAATATGATGTCAAATGAGGAAAATAAGGATCCTATGCAAGTGGTTGATGCAATCATTTTGGACAAGTCAATTTATAGGCAACCCTCTTCTGAATTTTCAATCTCTCCATTGAGACCATTAATTGTAGATGATGAAAGATTTGACCATTTCATTTATGATGGTCAAGGTGGAATGCTGCATTTAAAAGATAGACATGGACATAATCTTTGTGCTCCAAGCAAGGAAGCTATTATATATGTGGGAAGTGGAACAAAATTGCAATTCAAAAATGTTTTTATCAAGGTATTACTCTCTTCTTTCATATTCTTATTCAGTAGAGTTTAGAAATTATATGCTCATCCCAAATACTGATCAATTACAAAAACTTTGTCATAGAATGGGAAATATTTGGATTCTTGTATTTTATTGGGAAGCAATAGCAGCTATTCTGCTTCAAGGGCTGATCAGGTTCACCTGGAGGAAGAGGATGAGGCTTCTTACTTGGAATCTTCAAGAGAAAGCATTAATGATTTACAAATTCAAAATACTGCAGACAGATCCACAGAATTTGTCATTGAGTTTCAGGTCAAGCATTGCTTTTATTCATCTTTCTTATTTGTTTTTTAAAGTATTTAGAAACTTAATTATGAATTGGTTTGGTTCTTGATAATTGGTATCTAAAAATATTGCTTTGGTGGATAGATGTTATGGAGATTTCCCTTGGCAATAGAATGGGGCATAAGTAGGGTTGAGAATGGGGCAAGCCATTTGCTAGCTGTTTGGAGCTCAGCTTGGTAAAGGCTTACTTTGATTGTTAGATTTAGCTAGTCAAGCTTGAGCCTATTCTTAGAATTTGTTACTTAATGAGACAATGTTTTAACTAAGTGAAACTTTGCTCTTTGGGGATAAAGAAACACTCATAAGCAAGCTCATGAGTAGCTAATTTTTGTATGCTAGGCTGAATTTTCCTCTAATTTAGTTGTGCTTAATAGGATCAATATTAATGATGTTATAAGTTTTGGAGATAATGAAGGGTTTTTATCCCATAATGGTGTTTTTCAAAGGAATAGATCGATAATGAGCGGTTATTGTTGGTTAACGGTAGAGGTTTAGGGATGAGGAAGGAAGCAAAAAGTCTTTGGTACAAAATAACTAAAGAGTATCAAACAAAAATCTCAGCATTCCAAGACTTTCCTTTTGCTAACTATTCCCTTTTTGGAAATATATTTATTGCTATGCTTTATTTTTTGGGCATTTTGTAACTGATGTTTCTTGCAGGCTATTGGGCCAGAGCTTACTTTCTATAACACATCAAAAAATGTGGAAATGTCATCTGTCCTCTCTAATAAACTTTTACATGCACAGTTGGATGCATTTGCCAGGTTGGATTTTAATTTTGACTTTTCATGAGACAGTCAATTATCTGTTTATTACTTTTTCTTTTCATAATATTCTGGAGTCTTCAAAAAATTGATGTACTGAGATATTGTGTCACAAGAATAGATTCAAATGGTAACTTAGTACAATAATATTATGTCATACTTAGTTTCTTTTTTATTGTCTACCTTTCTGAGGACTTAAGTAGTTCTTCTATGATATGCCTTATGTTATATTCTGTATAATTTTTACATTCATATTTTTCTTAAATTATTTATCCTTGAGTTTTGGATAAATTAGTAATGCTATATTTGGTAGGATGTAATGGAATGTAATAACCATTTTAATCGTTTGTGGGACAAAATAAAGGTAATTTAATGTGATAACTATTTTTTTCTTGTATTTACTTTATTTGCAGCAGTGTTTTTTTTTTGTCCGGGTGGGTGGGAATAACAAGGAGGGTGGTGGTGGGAATAACAATAAGTAATGAAACAGATAAAGTAATTATGCTTGTGTAAATCTTTTGTATGTGGTAAGCATTATAATAACTAAAGCAATGTTGATCATGGTTTTAAATAATAGCTGTTTCATAATGATTCAGCTGTTTCTTAATGAAATTTTAGCCCACTGTTATTTCTGTTTTTCTAAAAGTGATTCGCAATAGCCAAGAAATGATAAACTACCATTTCTTATGATTCACCCAATTTTTAACTTAATATCATTCATATTTTATTAAATTCTTTGTTTTTGAACTTATATTTTATTGAATTCTGTTTATTGTCAATTTGAGTGTTCTATGAATGGATTTAAAAAATCAGGGTAGAAGCGGCCGATTCTGAATGATTCGATCTGATTTAGACCAATTCCGCGACATCCATACCATTTTCGTTACTTTTTCTGATTCTGTTATTTAAAACCCTAATGGTGATTACATATTGTAATTGGCATCACAATACAATTAGTTTTCTTTGTGTAACCAGATAAGTTAAGTGAGTGATGTAATGTAGTCAAGATTACATTTATAGTTTTGATTGCGTCCTCCCAAACATAGACTTATAGGTTGGTTGGGCTTTACGTGCCTTTGGTTTATTTCTTCAAAATGAACCAATTTGCAACAAAGAAATTATGCATGACAAATGCTGTCACTTGGAATTCTCTGTGTATTAGAGTTTGTGTGTGTGTGTGTGTATATAAAGTTAAATGTGTTAAAGATGTGTGTTGTTAGTTAATCTTCTTGATTTGTTTCAATCTTCTTCAAGATTAGATAAAAGAATTTCATTTTGGATAGTTTTGGTTCATTGCTTTTAAGTCTTTCTCATGTCTTTTCCTTTTTTCTTTAGGAAGTCAGAAAATTATAATATCCTTTATAGCATAAATACATTTCTCTACTAAAATCTCATTCTTCTGAAAAAAAGAGAAAAAACTTGGCATCATTGTAACTTCCTCTCTCTTAAATTACATACTACAGGTTAATTTCACATTATCTAGGTTGTATCCATTTCTAGTTTTGTATGCCGGTTCTTTTGTCTTCTCTAGAAGTTCATGGAGTGTTTTTGTTTTTGGATGTAACAATTTGATGCGCTGAGATGACATATAGTAACTTGATTTTTGATTCTTGATACCTTCGGGACCTATATGTGCACTTCACTTTGGTGTTCATATGACTGAAAATATAGGAATTTGTAGGTCTATTTTAATTCATGTCGAACCCCTTTACTAGCTTAGAAGGTAACATATACAATACGTATTGTTGAATTATTTTGTATGAATTCAGAACTTCTTTCAGAATTACTTTGATATTGTTGGCGGTACCTTTTTTTATGATTGTTTAGCCTTTAAAAATGTGCCCTAGAATGAAGAAAGTATAATTTTTGTTTAGCCTTTAATGTACTTTTGCTACTGTCAGGCTTGTTTTGAAGGGTGATACAACTGAAATGACTGCAAGTGCACTGGGTTTGATGATGGAAAGTAATGGAATCAGGATTTTGGAGCCTTTTGACACCTCTATGAATTATTCAAATGCTTCTGGGAAGACCAATATACATTTATCTGTTTCAAATATATTCATGAACTTTACATTCAGCGTCTTGAGGCTGTTCCTAGCAGTTCAAGAGGACATTTTGGCTTTTTTAAGGATGACCTCAAAGCAGATAACAGTATCCTGTTCCGAGTTTGATAAAGTTGGAACAATAAGAAGTATGTGATATGCTTGGCTTATTCCTTCTTCTGTGTCTGTGATATAAGGATCAGAGTATATGTTAAGTCTCTTGAGATGTCGATTTGTTGTCTAATTGTTGTGCTTTGCAGATCCATACAATGACCAAATCTATGCCTTTTGGAGACCTCGTGCGCCACCTGGCTTTGCAATTCTTGGCGACTATCTGACTCCCTTGTCAGTAAACACTTTTAACAATGCCCTATTTTAAAGTTCACTTCATGTATTCCTTAATTTCACTGTCATATAACTGCTTTCCGCATGACAGGGACAAGCCACCTACAACAGGAGTTGTTGCTGTAAATATGAACTTTACAAGAGTCAAAAGACCCAAATCTTTCAAACTAATTTGGCCACCAGTAGCTTCCAAGGAAACTTCTGATCAGGGTGTAACCAATTCCAACTTTTCACCAAATGGCCACAATGAGGGGGATGGTAGCTGTTCCATTTGGTTTCCTGAAGCACCCAAAGGCTATCTTGCATTGGGCTGTGTGGTGTCTGCAGGAAGAACACAACCACCTCTATCTTCTGCTTTTTGCATCTTCACTTCTCTAGTTTCGCCTTGTTCCTTGAGGGATTGTATTTCCATCTTCTCTAATAATCTGTATGTGGAATTGTCAGAAATTATTCTCTGTTATGAGATAGTTTTATACATGACATAGTTGTATGCGGATACACATTATCATGCATAGATGCAGATGCACACACAGGGTAAACCAATTCTTTGTAATTAGTTATTGAGTTCTGTTCTTTGTTTTCAAATTTCAGATATCCGTCAACTTTGGCCTTTTGGCGTGTGGCGAATTCTTTTGGTACTTTCTTACCCACAGATCCATTGACTCTCACTTCAATGGGTGGAGCTTATGAATTGCGCCATATAAAATTTGGTCTTCCAGAATTTTCTCTAAAAGCATCCAAAAGTTCAGATGTACAGAATTCTCCTTCTGATGACGCTGATGCCCTGCAATCAAAAAAATCAACATCAGTAAACTCTGGTCGACGTTTTGAAGCCGTTGCTAGTTTTCAGTTGATATGGTGGAACCGCACTTCAAGCTCAAAGAAGAAACTATCCATATGGCGTCCAGTTGTCCCTGAAGGGATGGTATATTTTGGTGATATTGCTGTTAAAGGGTACATAGTGCTTCTCTATATTCTATTATAGATTCATTTTCCTATTTTAGACGAGAAGTTTAACTCTTGATTATTGTTTGGAAGTTAGGTATGAACCTCCAAATACCTGCATTGTCCTTCATGATACTGGAGAGGAAGAACTTTTCAAAGTTCCTTTGGATTACCAACTTGTAGGGCATATTAAGAAAAAGAGGGGAATGGAAAGTATTTCTTTCTGGATGCCTCAAGCCCCCCCAGGCTTTGTTTCGTTGGGCTGTATTGCATGTAAGGGCTCACCAAAACAACATGACTTCAGTAAGTTAAGGTGCATCCGTAGTGACATGGTTGCTGGGGATCAGTTCTTAGAGGAAAGTGCATGGGATACATCTGAGGCCAAGTTTTCAACAGAATCATTTAGCATTTGGACAGTTGGTAATGAGTTGGGGACCTTCATTGTCCGTAGTGGTTTCAAAAAACCTCCAAGGCGGTTTGCTCTAAAGTTGTTTGATCCTCACTTGCCAAGTGGTTCAGATGATACCGTCATTGATGCGGAAATTAGAACCTTTTCTGCAGCCATTTTTGATGATTATGGTGGCTTGGTGAGAGCTTTTTTTCCTTTTAGCATTTTTTGAAATTATTTTCATTATGTTGAAATTACGTGTTGTGTTGGTTGAAGTAGTGGGGGAATATTAACTACAGTAAGTTTAAATGGTGTATTAACTTTTTATAACCCAAATCTCTCTATAAGTTTAGTTCTAGGGAGAACAGACAACCTTGTTGAAAATTTGGAAGTGAGGGTGTTTGTCATATGCTGTAGGGAAGCTTGTGACGGTCAAATTTGATGTCTTGTTTAGTCTGATAGATATAGAACTGATACATTCATCAAAATAGACTGGTTGTAGAAAAAAAAAATCAATTGCAGTGTATTCTTCTTATTCTATGTCGTGACTGAACTTGATTGTGTTTTTTTTTTTTTTTTTGTCTGTTCAGGTATTTAAGAATCTTTATTCAATTGCAAGGCCTTTCCTTTAGTATCGCAATCTCAGATTCATTAAGCTAGTCATAGGGTTTATTCATTGTTGGTTGAAATGGGTGGTGTTAGTTTATTTGTATGGGTGTAGGCTGAGTGATCCTTGTTTGGTTTTTGACCTATTAGTTGTTAAGTTTTTGGGTATTTTTATTCGTTAAGTACATGGATAGATGACTTTGGCAGTGAAGTACATTGCTCAGTGAAAGAAAGGATCATTTTAGGTTTGTCTACATTAGTCTTTTACTCTTTTTTAGCTTCTCTTGCTCCAGATGTTTGGTTTTTCTTGGTTTTACAATTTGCATAGTTAGTTGACAGTGAAGCAAGGATCATTTTAGGTTTGTCTACTTTATTCTTTTATAATTTCTCTTGCTCCAGATGTCTGGTTGGTCTTGGTTTTACAATTTGCATTGTTAATTGACAGTGAAAGAAAGGATCATTTTAGGTTTGTCTAGTCTTTAATAATTTCTCTTGCTCCAGATGATTGGTTGGTCTTGGTTTTACAATTTATATTGTTAATTGACTAAGCTTCCTGGAGTTGGTGCTCCTAACTTTAATTTAAGAATTGAAGGATTTTATGGAAAATGATTTATTGTGCTTGGCATATTTTACAATAAACACTAGGGTAATGTTTGGTAAGAACTTTTTGGGGAAGTGAGCTGGGTTAGGGTTGATTTGATTGTTAAAATACTTCTCTGTGTTGGTTGGTCATCCTTATTATTTTTGAGTCTCATACATTTGTTCTTCCTGTAATAAAGAGTTCCAGAAATTTAAAAGGAAACAAAAGGTTTGTGGAAGAATTTGCTTAAAAAAAGAAAATCTCTGTTTTTAAGCCTTGCTTTCTTTAGGATTCAATATGGATTTTTTTTAATCTATAATTATAAATTTACTAAAATGATAGTTGTATGATTTAAATAATTTGCAATTTTTCCAGTAGTTTGTTTTCCTTGAAGATTTTGAATCACTATCTGAAGCATGCATTGTTGTAGCACCTTATAATGTCAGGCCTATTTGGCAGCAACATTCTAGATACTAATGCAAATATCTGTAAGAGTGTCCACCTTCTGAAGTTTAGAATCTATAGTTGTCTTTACCCTAAACATTTTGATTGTTTGATCCTTCTTGAAATATTTTGTTAGGAAGTTTCAGTTGTTTGTATAGTTGTTTTTAAATGCTCAACCACTCATTCAGAGATGGTAACCATGATACCAGTTCAGAAACCATGTAGCCACAAGATTGAAACTATCATTCTATTGATTTATTTTCTGAAATTTGCAGATGGTTCCATTATTCAATATATCCTTGAGTGGAATAGGGTTTAATATGCATGGGAGAACTGAGTGCCTGAATTCCGCTGTCAACTTCTCTCTGGCTGCCAGATCATATAATGACAAGTACGAATCATGGGAGCCACTTGTTGAACCAGTTGATGGATTTGTAAGGTAAACTATTGTTTTAGGCATCATATTTTCTGAGATGTTTGTTTTATAGAATGATGGCAGGACATAGATATTTGAATTCCTTATTCCTCATCCGGCTAGTAAAAAGGGGACTTGGCTTAAATAATTCCAAAAATACTGTATATCTTTTAAGTGAAAAAAATGGAAATATCATTAAAAGGATTCTAACCTTTTCCTGGTCTTTGCTGTTGACTCTTAATTGAAACTTTTATTTTGTTGAACCCTTCAACATTTTGATATGATACTACTGAGTACATAAATTATACTGAATGGAAGTCCATGTTAACAAATGAAGGTCTAATGACAACACAAATCCAAACCTTTTTGCAAACTTGCAATTTTACCCGAAACTTTTAATTTAGTCAATTTTATCCTAATTTGAGTTCTTGGTTACAAACTTGCAATTGTATCCATTTGGTCAAAATGAAAAAAATTTATATTTTTCAACTAAACAGAACAATTTTTTTTATAAATTTTCGTTTCTTTCCCCACCCAATACTTTGTTTTTATTCATTATTCTTAAAAATCTATTTCACGAATCTGAGAGATTAGTAAAATATTTTCTAATAGTTTTAAAAAATAATTTTTTAATAATCTTAGAGAATGGGCCTGGGAGGGAGGAGAGACAAAGGGGTGAGGAGTGGGGAAGAAAAGAAAATGAACAACTTCTAAAAATTGTTGTTTATTTAGTTCAACAATAATAGTATTTCTTTTTTCAAATTTGACCAAATGAATATAATTGGAACTAAATTGAACTCAAGTTTGGGTAAATTTGCAAATGCGTGAAAAAGTTAAAGAATTTTTTTTATCATTTAACCCCAAATGAATAATTAAGTGGTTTTAATTTCAATACAAGCGAAATGAGAAAGTGCAAGATTTAGTAATCTTGGATCTAGGCTTTAGTTATTGCTATGTTAAGTTGTAAATTTGTCATGGTCACTTATAGTTAATAATATGTGTCTCATACAGCCAATTGCCAATGTTTTTCCTTCTAAAAGAAAATGAAAGAAAGATCAGCAAGTCCTCAGTTATTTGGTTTCAACTTTTATTCGTAGTTTGCTTTCCTATAGGGTAATGTGTGTAGAAGGCTATGATCTGATATCCAGATGCTTGTGATTGAGAGCAGGCTCACTGCTTCTTTAGTAGCAACATGTATTAAGCTCAGAAATTTTGTATGAAATTATAAAATATTGAATTTAGGAAATGGCAGCTTTAATTGTATATTTTTTTATAAAAGAAGAATTTATTAGAGGAATTACAAAGGAAAATGAACAAGATTTCACATGCTAAGTAAGAAAATAGAATAAAGTTAGAATGATTAGGATAGTAGGGTTCTCCAATGATGCAAAGAATTCAGCTGAGAGATGCTTCTTTAGAACTTTGGAGCTAATAACAAAGACAAGTAAACGCATTATCCTACATTACCTAAAGAGTCAATCTTTAGAAGAGTTGTAAATATGCGGAATGATTACTTTCATATATTTCAATGATATATATACAAGATACAAGGACCTATATATAGTAAATAGGTCAAACATATAACTATATATATATTCCTAAATTAAGGGAAACTATACAGGAAATATACATAATAGGAAATTATACAGAATAAGAAAGAGTCATATCCCATTCCTGCTAACTCTCCCCCTCAAGTTGGGGCGTAGATATCACATATGCCCAACTTGGATAGCGATGTATGGAATGGTCCACTACTGACAGCATGAGTCATAGTGTTAGCCAACTGATCTGAACTCCTAGTATAAGGAACTTCTATTGTGCCAGAATCAAGATTATCTTTAATATAGTTTTTGTCAAGTTCAACGTGCTTAGTTCGATCATATTGTACTGGACTATTAGCAATCTCAATGGCTGCCATATTATCACAAAACAACACCATAGGTTTTTTTGGGCCAAAACCAAGTTCCATTAAGAGAATTTTCAGCCAAGAAAGTTATGTGATTGCATGATGCATAGCACGATATTCAGCTTCTGCACTAGATAATGAAACTACATTCTGTTTTTCACTTCTCCAAGTCACCAAGCTGCTTCCAACAAACGACAAATATCCGAAAGTAGATTTTCTATCCAATCTACTATCAGCAAAATCAGAGTCTGTATATCCCATAACATCAAGATGTCCATGTTTGGAGAACAAAACACCGTTACCTGGTGTTGATTTTAAATAAGCTAGAATCCGGTTAACAGCATTCATGTGATGATCACTTGGATTGTGCATAAACTGACTCACAACACTGACTGCATATGCTAAATCCGGCCTAGTGTGAGTTAAATAGATCAACTTCCCCACTATCATCTGATATCTCTCTTTGTTTGTTGGAATTTGATCAGGATAAATAGAAAGGCCATGATTTACCTCAATAGGAGTATCTATAGGTTCACAGGCTGAGTTACCAGTTTTGGCTAAGAGATCCAAAGTATACTTCCTTTGGGAAAGAAACAATTCTTGCTTAGACCGAAAGACTT